>JAVDBV010047945.1:0-31915 GCA_032619315.1 Piper longum
ATATATATATATATATATATATATTAGATCATCTACAAATTGATGTTGAATAGATAACATTAGGGTATAAACAAAGCCTTCTACTTGTTGATTAGTATTAGCATCTTTTTTTGTTGTTCCTAATATTTTTGTTTTTTGCACAAGTTATAAATAGTAATCCCACCAACCGTTTAACATACCAGAAAATCTAAGAGCAATATACTCTGAGATTTGTCCATCACTATTGTTGCTGTTTTACACATAGTACTATACATTAACATATTATGTAATGTAGTTAAGATTTGATAGTCAGATTGACTATCAATATTCCATTCATAAATGAATTTACTGTTATATGATAAGCCAGAATTTATTGAATTTTCTTCAAATAGAACTGAAGCCGGTGTAGGCATTTGATAAAAATGCCTTCATGTAGGAAGAGGTTGGCTTTGCAAAGGTCTAGCCATTTCAATTCTTTCCGAAGAAAATTGATTTATTAAGTCTTCTATTTCATCTACCGTTTATGTTTCACTAATCATTTTTATAGATTCATTTATTTTTAATCCTCCTAATTTTTTAGATATTTTTTCTAAAAATTCTTCTTTTATGGGAGTTCTAGTGTTAAATAATTTTGTAGATGAAACTGGAGGTTTTATTAATGGTGGAGTTATGGTTTTGGATTTTTTTTTTCTTTTCCTTTATCTCTAGGTAACCGTTTATCTTCTAAATGATTTAAATGAATGGATATTGTTTGTAAATGTAAATGAATATAATTATTTTGTTTAATTATAATAGACATATCTTCATTTTTTATTTTATCTAGAGATACATAAGAAGTGGCTTTTATATTACTATACTTAATATTTCCTATTGGAGGATGCTTACTACTTATAGTTTTTCATTTTGTAGTTTCCCATATTCTTGTTTCTTTAGAGACATTAATTTCCATTTTAATTACAAATAATCATAGTATTCTTTTTAAAATTTTCTAATTGATGTTTACTATGAATTTTAAAATACCAATCTCTAAATTTATTATATTTTGGTAACATAAACTCTTTAGAACATTTAGTTCTATCTTGTTGAAATTTATAAGTATTATTTTTTATATTCATTTCTGAAAAAGTAGGAGCATCAGAATAAATTCCATGAAGAATTTGTTGTTATGATATATAGATACCCTTAGCACTATTTTCTTCATTTTTTGATTTTGAAGAAATACTATTTCTAACCGATACACTTGGACGAGTAGAAATATTTGATCTACTAGATATTATTTCAATATCTCCATTATTATTTTCTATTATACTTTCAGTAGTTCTTTGTTTTATTTTGGGTGGAATAGCTTGTTCTAATTTCCAAGAGTAATTCTAGTTCATCCCATGATATTGTTTTTGAAATTGTTATATTGGCTTTAGTGGAATCTATTTGAAACAAAGTGGTTTTTCCTTTATATGAATGTATTTTAAAATTAAGACTTATACCCGTCATTGCTTTTATACATATTCTATATACTACACATAAGTTTATAGATCCAGGAAGCATATCATAACCTTGGGTTTGAATATTCAGTTTCAATGCTTCTTCTACATGTGGATCATGTAAACTTAAAGAATAATTAAGGTAACATTTAAAATAAACAGGACATGTAGCTAAGGTAGATTCAATAACTTCTAAAAGAGAATCTATAAATTTATTATGTCGTTTGTCTCTTAAGCATAATTATATAAAAGTATTTAAACCATCTCTAGTTAATGGTTTTATTGCAACTTGTATTAATCATAGATGAATATAGTTATATTCAGATCTCAATTCTTCTATTAATTTATTTTTTAATAGACTTACAGGATATTTATTTAGTTTTATAAAATATTTTTTCTTTTAGATTTGATATTAATGTTTTATGTGCAGGATATTCTAATTTAAAAGTAATTTCTTTACATTTGAACTTTGTATATATTCCTACATTAGTAAATGGTTCAATTATTGGAGTAAAATGATTGTCAAGAATGACTTCCGTTCTTGTATCTTGAACTAAAATAAAAGTTAAATATAAACAAGTATTACCTATGCAAACAGTTGCATGTGGTAATTTATATTTAATTTTTAATCTTTGATCATTTGTAGCTAATAACGCTTGTGTAATTTTTTTATAAAATTTAGCAAGAATTAATCCTTCTCTTATGATATTTCTATTTGATTCAGTATCAACTAAGGCTAAAATTTTAATGTAAATATTTTATCAAGGATCATTTTAATTTTTAAAATATATTTTCTTGAAATAATTTATTCTACTGTATTTAAATATTCTTAAGGTTAAGAAATTTCTCCTACTTAAAATTCAAAATATTTAAAGTTTTTTAAATCTTCTTCTATATCTGATTCATTTTTATTTTCATTTATTAATTCTAATATTTCTATTCTTTGTTTTAAACTTTTCATTTTTTTTATTTTAAATTATTTATTTTAGTTTTAAGATCATTAATAGTAATAAATTTTTCTTTTTTTATTCTATTTAATACTTCTGTCGTAATATAAGATGGATTTACTGTAGCTTCTATTTTTTGTTTTAATTTATTTTGTCTAGTAGAAGCTATTACCTTTTCTATTAAAGTTCTTTGTTGATTTTATCTTTTATATTATCTATATCTAATAATATATATATATATATATATATATATTATATATCATATCACGAGTATACATGCCTAGCCACTACACTAGATGTGCAACATGGCAGATGTAGAAAGGTGGAAGCGGATGCCACGTGGCAACAATCATCAATTTGTTAATATAATTATAAAAATTTATTCTTAGATTTAGAAATATTAAATTTTCAATATCAGCATTCAAAAGATGAATTTAAGATTAAAAAGTTTTTGACAGGCTATTTAGAATTCAATGATATCTTATATGATATTCATGATTTAAAGATAATTTTTCCTTAAATTGACTTGTCTACCATGGACGATTTATTAATAAAATTAATTTTTAAAAAAACAAATTAGGCAACCGGTCCACTTGCCACCGGCCAAGGGCAACCGGATCTGGCCTCCAATACAAGTTACAAAAACAAACAAATACAAGTAGGAGAAAAGCAGCAGTCGTATGTTAAAATGGTAGGGATTTGATGTAAGTGAATACATGCAATACCATCCAATTAGTTCAATGATAAATAGGTATTTATAAAAAGAGAAGAAAATGAAACTTCATACTATGCCTTCATGGTAACCATATCTTACTCACTGAATTGAAGAAACATGTATGTCATTAAAGATCTGCTCTCCCTGGGTACCTGGGGAAGGGTATTACATCCCTGATGTTGTCAATACCTGTTGCAAAGAGGATCATGCGTTCAAACCCTAGACCAAACCCACTGTGCTCTACTGTCCCAAAGCGCCTCAAATCTAGGTACCATTGATATGGCTCCAAAGGCAGACCCATTTCTAATATCCTGCATGATGATGATCAGTCAAAGAAGATTGCTCAGTTCCTTATCAATTTCCATCTCTCATTAGCAATAATCTTAACAAGAGATATTCGAGTTCAATAGAAATGCTGATCAAATAACACTAGGGAAACTTCAAGTTATCCTTCCAAACCTTTTCTCAATCATTTCATAGCGCTCTTCTCTTTGACTTCCTCCAATCAGTTCTCCCACCTGACAGGAAGAAAATACATGAAAACAACAAAACAAACAATAAATAGGCCAATTGAGCAGCCACGTTTCTGCAGAGCATAAGTTTCTCAACCGGAGAATATATAATAATTGTGGCCATACGTTATTGAAGTTGCCAATCGGAATAACTTAATTAAATCGAGCTTGTATGAGATTTGTTCTTTTAACTCATTATAAATAAAGAAATGCCATAAGAATAGAATGAGGCACCAATATGCTGCTAGAAGGAACTGCAAAGTTTGTAGGCAATAAATTAACATAGAGTAGCAAACCTTTGGAACGAGGACATCCATAGCAGCCACAGTTTTGTTATCATCGTTAAGCCGCATATAAAAGGCCTTGATATCTTTTGGATAGTTATACACAATCACAGGTTTTCTGAACATTACTTCAGACAAATACCTAATACATAAGACAATGTACTCAATAATGAAAAATAACGTAAAGTCACCATCCAAAAAAAAAAAAACTAGAACGCATCAATAGAAATCAGAATTCAACCTCTCATGTTCTGAGGCTAGGTCCATTCCCCACTCCACCTTGTTCTCAAATTTCTTATCTTTAACAGTCTTCAGCTTTTCAACCGCTTCTGTGTAAGTAATGCGTTCAAAAGGTGAAGATGAGACAAGCAGCAATCGCTCCCTAGCCGTTTTATCAATATGCTTTACAATGAAATCCACATCGTCAGAACATTTTTCCAGCAGCCATTTGCAGAGATATTGTACGTAAGCCTCAGCACAGTTCATATCCTCCTGAAGAAAATAAAAAGTAGATTTATGAACCAGAAACTATGCACGCTAAATAAAAAATTCAAGCAAACATCACATAACAGAATAACAAACATTGAAGGGCTTTTTCACAATATCATTGAGAACAAAGAAAAAAACTAAAAAAAAGAAAAAAGAAACAAACACAAAAAAAAAAAGTCGTATAGGGTGGGTTCAACCCAGAATGCCGACCTGCAAACTTGCAAAAGCTATCTCTGGCTCGACCATCCAGAACTCTGCTAGATGCCTTGAGGTATGAGAATGTTCAGCTCTAAAGGTTGGCCCAAATGTGTAAACACTGCTTACAGCACAAGCATATGTCTCAACCTGAAGCTGCCCTGATACAGTCAGAAATGCCTGTCGGGCAAAGAAATCTTGAGAATAATCTATCTTGTCATCCTTTTCAGGAAGGCCACGCTTAAGCTTAGCTTTTTCTTCCAGTTTTGTAAGACTTTCCTTTGCCATTGCAAGCTCAGAGAGTGGTCCTTCTAGCTGCTCCTTGCCGACTTTCTCCGCTTTTAATTGCTTGACAACTGCTCCTTTATCTGCAACAAGAAGCTTAGCTGCCTTAATTTCAGCTTCAGATGGAGGGGGTTTCTCTTTCAATTCCTTGTCAACTTTCTCAGCATCACTGAGCAATGTGGTCACTTGAAACATTTCACCAGCACCCTCACAATCACTAGTTGTGATGATAGGTGTGTGCACATAAAGGAAACCATGCTCCTGGAAGAAGCAATGAGTTGCGAAGGACAGTGCATTTCTGATCCGAGCAATCATAGAAATCTGAAAAGAAACACGTGAATAATAAATACTAATTTCACATAAATAACCAGGATTCTCAACTTCAAAGGCACATGTAAGAAGCTAAAATGAAGTTGAACAGTGTGACTTCAAATTTTCCAATTTGACTTGTTTCAAAATTCACAAAATTAATCAATGACAGGAGTCTAGGAGCAACATAGGTAATATATTCTTCAACATCAGCTACAGTATCAATTCATTAAAACTCATATCACAAATAAATAAATGTCTATATGTACTACAGAAATGTTAACATATATCCTAAGTGTATATAGAGATATTTCATTATTAATGTGACCAATGTCCAATAAGAGGTTAAGCTAATTCAAAAATATGCAAATCATGTCTTATCTCTATCCCACGTAGTTAATTCAATGAGTACCAAAACACCAATTTAATCTCAACATGCTATCAAAAACAAGAGAAGGGAAGGAACTCTAACAAACAACATCCACAGGCACCATACACAAGCATCTACATTAGCATTTTTACTGAAAATGATATGAATGGCGAGATTCAATTCGAACCAAAGTGAATTCATTTCTCATACTACAGAAAATAGCAATACTATCGACCACCAAATCAACATTCAAAACAAAAACAATCCGAACCGTATCAGCAATTCAACATCTGAAACATACGTAAGCCACAAGCGCTTGAAGAAAGAATGTACAATAACCTCTGGCCTCCGACAAAACCAATCATAAAAGCCCCTCATTCCCCCCAAAGCAACAATCTAATCGGCCACCAAATCAACATTTATAACGAAAAATTCAATCCACAAACATGTAATTCGTAACAAATCCAATCCTCAACCCAATCTAATTATCAAAAAACGTATCAACAATTCAACATCATCAGAATAATATCAATCCAAAATCACAATAAAACAACATCCAACCAAAAAAAGTTCTCATTTTTATTACTCAACGGTTAGCGCCATTAAAAAAACAAAGTACTAGAGATCAAATTTTTACTGTGTTAGTCCTCGACCGTAGGTGTACGACATCCCGGAGGAAAGCGAGGGTCAGACTCGTCTTCGGAATAGGGTACTTGGCCGGATCAACCGTGCCGACGCTGATCACCCTCTCGACCCGGAGCTCCACCTTCTGCTTCGCCCCCTCGGGCGGCTTCTTGAGCTCCCCCTCCACCAGCACCGACGTGCCGGTGGACACCAGCGGCGCGAGCGGCGACACCGACGCGTCGACGATGACCTGCAGGTTGCCGGGGCAGGAGCCGTCGTTGATCTCGAGGAACGCGAAGCTCCCCTTCCCCTGCTCGCGCCCGGTCTTCACCCACCCGCCGACGGGTACCTTCGCCCCGGCGAGCCCCGCGCCGCCGTCGGGCCGGCCGATGATGCTCTTGATCCGCACGCGCCGCGAGAACTGCTCCGGGGAAACGCCGACGGAGGGGGTGGCGAGGGAGAGGGAGTGGAGCTCTCCGGCGGCGGTTTCGGCCGCCATGTGCGGCGAGTTTGGCGGCGGCGGCGGCGGCGTTCGGACAAGGTGAACCGGCCTTACCCCTTTCGTAACCTACAAGGCATTCTTCCCACCAAAACCCTAAAATGGCTCTTCGCCTAATCAAGCTTAAACTCGTTTATTAATACATGAGGTTTAAGCTTTAATCTTCCACTCTCATTTGATTTGTAATTACTTGTTTAAACATCTAATTTTAATTTAATTTGAGCTGATTTTATGCCATTTATGACAAAGTTTCATTTTAATTAAAAGTTAACATTTTTAAAATTTTGTGATAATTTTTCCTATAACTTTATACATTATTATTTACAATTATTATTATGTTTTCTTTCTTTGGCTTTTTTGTACCAGATCTGTATTTTTTTCCCCCTCGGTTGTATCATTTTAATGCATTCAACGTTGAGAATCAACTTAAATAAAAGCAAATGACACAAGTTCAAGTTTATTCTTAAAAGGTAGACAGATCCATTATTAATTTGGGGTTCATTAGGATGGTTAATGGGCTAAGTCGATTGAGAGTAGATAAATTCATTATTATTTGTTACAAGGATATAGGGCAGTTTTCTCGAATGAAAAATATGTAAAAATGGCCTTCCGATTAATATTGATATTCACCCAATAGACTACTAGAAAAGTACATATAAATATATTTGCCCCGAAATCAGATCTGTGGAGTGTATTTCTACCAAAAAATACTCAGCCTCAAGTCAATTATGCAATTTAAATCAAATCACAAAAGCAAAACACCAAACCACCTACACTCAGGTTTGGCCACAACTCAATACCACGAGGTTTACTAATCAGCTACACACTAGCGCCAAATAATACTCACTCGATCACCACTCGATCACGCCACCAAATACCGCTACACGATAGCACTATTTGTACTCGCTCGTGTAGTCTGCCCCTTGTTTGTCTCAGCAACTAGTTTCCACAATTTTGCTGCCTTGTAAACATCGACCACGACCTGGTACTAACGTTCCCTGCCTAAAATGTCAGCCAATAAGTAAAACCACAGATACGGGAAAAACACTTCCCAACCTTATATTATAAAACCAATACAAGGAAATTATAAGCACTCAACTCCTCTTACAAGTACTTACTTGGCTTGTGGACAGCCCCACAGCCTCGCCCAAATGTACCCATTACAATGAAACTCACACGCTTGAATTACCACAATCCTAGCCACAACCCTCAAGTCGTCTCCCATAGATAAACTTGATTACATGTAATACTGAAATAGCACTAGGTTGTAAACCCACAAACATGTACCTTGATAAGCCCCAGTCGACAATGCCCAGCAACTCGAAGTTTCCAGCCCTTCACCACGAAGATATGTCTGCAGTAAACTCCGATGTCTTCTGCAAATCAATCCCAGCACACGCTGCTCCACCAATTGCTCGTCCTCTTCCACCAAGAGTCCACCCCATAATTGGCTCCTCTCAATTCTATATGAGAGTCATGTCCTTCTCCAATTCCAAAAGAAAAGTCTCGTCCTTCACTTCAATTCGTGTATATATATTCCAGCATATCCCCTAGTTCCAAATAAACAACAATCTCCAACATCTTTATCTCCAAAAGATCCAGCAAAGATCCACCGTGTCCTTATCCCCACTTCCAGGTTTATCCACACGGCCACATATTTATCTCCAGGAGTTAGTTGCACATATTCGATCATTATCTTCTCCGAAGTCATGATCCAATCTGGTTACAAATCTCCACCAACCTCATGGCGGCCCCGCTGATCCATTTGGTCCCGACAGCAATCCCTACAAAATAGGAACTTGCCCATTTCACCTCCATTGGCTCGACCCTAACCTGCACTTGACCTATCCCAACGTTCGGCAACTTGGTCGCACCATACACCAGCATCCACTCGGTCCCGCACGCGCTTGCGCTACCATGATCGATCGCGCCCATGCATCGTGCATGCACCCACAATGCGCTAGTCATGCACGATGACCTGTCATGCACGCCCGCACATAGCATCAATCACACCCGACGCTCGATACGCCTATCGGTCACACCTGATGCTCGATACCGTGCACACTCGATCATTCCCATCACCTGGTAGCGTCCAATGCATGATCACGCTACACACCCGGTTGCGCCCGATGCTCGGTCATGACCTGTCATCCACTGTACGCTCGGTCATGATGCTCGGTACTTCAGCATCTGCTCCTGGTACTCACAGTAACTCCCGATATATGGTCGGTAGCACCCTCCCGGCTAGCATCGACCCCCACTCAATGGACTTCCCATCATGAGGTTGTTCGGTGCATCAAGCAGCATCATGCTCGGTACTTTGGCACCCGCTACTCAACCTCCAGCACCCATCATCGGCACCTCAATTGTCACCGGCAACTAAACACGAATCAGCCTCGGTATGTTGTTTCCACCGCTCAGATAGCCACTGCTACCCCATCATGGATGTTGGACTATTAGGAACAATACCCAAATCCTAGCATCTGGCGATGGCCATGAATCAGGTCCGTAACATCCTCCCCTACCAATGAGAGTCGATGTCCTCATTGGAAGGAAGGTTTGACCCCCTCTCCATCAACAAGAAGCCGCACTTGATTCTTCCCCAAGATATGTCACCACGACACCACAGCAATGTCCCCGCTCTATGTACCATAGGCCTGTCACCTTGTGGTTCTAGCTCCCTCGTTGCATCATCCCTAATCTCGCATGCGTGAGACCTTGCATGTACACCTACACACTCACATCGACTCCATGTACCAGCCGTTCCCATTCGACTCCAACTCAAACACACAACTCCCCGTGGTTCAAAGAATTGCCAGATCAAAGCATCCTTAAGGCTCTGCAACGTAGCTAGTATCAAATCAAGCATCTCGACCCTGTTTCTTCTCCTCCATGTAAAGCACTGCCGGTAATCTGCCCAACACGAACTCACCCCATCTAGTGGTTGTCTCCCTAGACAAGTGGGATAAGAGAAGACTGATTTGCTTCCTTGCAAACCAAACACCATAAGTGAAACCCTATCTCTAGATTCCGCACTTACTCCATCACCTCGTACTCGATCTATAGCAACCTTGGTCGAACACGGTTGTGGATACTCCGTGAAGGTTCTAGACATACAGACCATGTTCAGCACAAACAGTCTTTCCCACACAGGGAAGAAGCTGATCTTCTGTCGACACCCCATCTCCGTCAAGTGGTACCCCTGATACGATGGTTCTCGTGGCGTCTCATCATCAGTTAGTAACTTCAACTGACAGTAGTAAGCATTCTCTACTCGAATGTCCCATGTCAACTGCATGGAATACTAACTTACTCCCCGAACACAAATATAGAGCTTACCCATGCCCGCATGCATAAACTCACTCTTGCAATCCCCGAAGTTATTCTTGAAGTTGTCGGCAACCTTTAAGGAACTCCCAATTCGGATTACGCTATCAAACTCCAGCATATCCACACCACTCGGTTGGACCACACGCACCTTGCCAACTCACCCAATGGACTCCTCCAGTTCTCTAGGTATCTCCACTGACACCCGAGCTGGGGCCTTGGCATTCACTACCAAGCCATTGCAACTCCCACCAAGCTGCTCGGAAGAAAACATGTCAACTAGGGTTTCCGGCACGAAACATGGAAAATCTCCCAACTGAGCACCCGGATTACTGCATACCACCTCCACAACACGAGTAGACCTCTCCTCACTGACCTCAACCACTTGCAGCGCTGCAAGCTGCACCTCGCCAGTCTTTGGAACTCCTACCCCTGTAGGTTTGTTGTGTCCCCTTACAAAGTAACCACTAACTCGGGACATCACCATCACACCTCCCAAGTGTGGCAGCACTCCTACACAAGCTGATATGAAGAAATTGTTATCGAGAATCACCTCAAAGTCATCAATCTCCGCAACCATGAAATCAGCACGACCACTGAACTCCCTCAAACAGATCTAGACTCCTTTAGCCTCTCCTTGAACCTGCTTCACTTGTGAATTCACAGCCTTGATCCTGGTATTAGTAACCCTCAATTTCAGACCTAGTTGATCTGACGCCTTTGACGAAACGAAGTTGTACGTTGCCTCTGTATCAACCAATGCTAAACCCGTCTTCCATTCAAAATCACTAGAATGTACATCAGCCCCAAACCTCCCTGTTTAGGCTTCTCAACCCTCAGAGCTCCTATCATTTGCAATGATGACATCCGAACTGGCTCACCTGAATCAGAATCTTCCTCGGCTTGCATTGCAACCATCTTCCCCTTAGGGTTACTCGGGCAATCTGTAACTCGGTGAGGTCCTCCACAACTAAAACACCTCAACTATGGCCTCACATCACTCCCCTGGGAATTGCCTTGCTCAGCCCAAGGAACAGCTTCCCCATTCCCTTTCTGCCTCGGCTTGAATGACCTCTTGCCACTGCCAGCCATCATGCCCTCCTTGGGAACTCGGACATCTCCACTCTGACCCACCGTAGGTCTCAAATCTACTAGGGCATCCGCTACACTCAATGTTGTCTGCAAATCCTACACCTTCTGCCTCTTCAATTCCATCTACGCCCAAGGTTGCAAGCTTGACACAAAGTTGAAAAGCTTATCACTCTCTGACACGTCATGTATATCCAAAAGACATGAGCTAAACTACTTGACTTAATCTCGCACTGTTCTCGTCTGTCGTAGCTTCTTCAAAGCATCTCTCGCCACCCAAACTGTATTGGTCGGCAAGCACTAATCCCTAGGTTCTCCCCTCATATTCCCCCAAGTCTCGATCCTAGGATGTCCAACCTTCCCCCCGTCCTCGGTGCATGTCCTTCATTATAATTTGGCATCACCAATCAGAAATATACTGGCCATCGAAACTTGTTTATGAGCAGGAATCTCGGCAGCTCGAAAATACTCCTGCATCTCCAAGATGAAATTTTCCAGATCTTTTGTTGATCTGATTCCTCCGAATTTTGTTAGCTCCGGCACCTTAAGCCTTCCTGGAAGTTCGGCTACCTGGTCAGCAACAACATGCTGAGGTTGGTTGAGTACTGCCCACTTCAAAAGAGCCAAATCTGAACGAATTTCCTCCAAACCTTCCCTGAGATTCTCCACCATCTCAGCCATTCTATTATCTCGCACACTGCTAGAATTCGGTGCATCAGCAACCCGTTCCACATGCTCGACTAGGGTTTCCAACCGATCAAACACCGTGTGAATATTACCTTCACCATTGGTCGGACCTCCAACCAACACCTCCAATCGTGCTACTCTCTCCCTGAGAGCATCATTTGATCGTGTCTCCATGTGATCGTCCTGCAAGTTCTCCGCTGATTGTGAGTTGTCCTTGCACGTAGCCTTAACAAAGCTTTGATACCTCTATCACAGGTGCACTTCTAGGACAAAATTTTTCACCCCGAAACCAGACCTGTGCGGCGTATTTCTACCTAGAAACACTCATCTTCAAGTCAATTATGCAATTTAAATCAAATCTCGGAAGCAAAATACCAAACCACCTACACTCAGTTCGCCACAACTCAACACCACGAGGTTTACCGATCAACAATACGGTAATGGTCTCCTCAATGTCGCTACACACTAGCGCTAACCAGGACTCGCTCGATAACCACTTGATCATGCCACCAAATACCACTACACAATAGCGCTATTTGTACTCTCTCGTGTTGTATACCCCTTGCTTGTCTCAGCAACTAGTTCCCACAACTTTGTTGCCTTGTAAACGTCGACCACGACCTGGTACTAACGTTCCCTGCCTAAAATGTCAGCCAACAAGTAAAACCACAAATACGGGAAAAACACTTTCCAACCTTATATTATAAAACCAATACAAGGAAATTATAAGCACTCGACTCCTCTCACAAGTACTTGCTCGGCTTGTGGACAGCCCCACAGCCTCGCCCAAATGTATCCACTACAATGGAACTCACACGTTAGAATTACCACAATCCCAGCCACAACCCTCAAGTCATCTCCCACAGATCAACTTGATTACATGTAATACCAGAATAGCACTAGGTTGTAAAACCACAAACGTGTACCTTGATAAGCCCCGGTCGACATGTTCGGTAGCACCCTCCCAGCTAGCATCGACCCCCACACTATGGACCCGTCATGAGGTCGCTCGGTCCATCAAGCAGCATCATGCTCGGTATTTTGGCACTCGCTACTCAACCTCCAGCACCCATCATCGGCACCTCAATTGTCACCGGCAACTAAACATGAATCAGCCTCGGTTTGTTGTTTCCACCACTCGGATAGCCATTGCTACCCCATCATGAATGTTGGACAACTAGGAACAACACCCAAATCCTAGCATCCGGCGACACCCATGAATCAAGTCCGTAACAGTTAATGGGCTAAGTCAATTGAGGGTAGATAAATTCATTATTATTTGTTACAAGGATATAGGGCAATTTTCTAAAATGAAAAATATGTTCAATGGCCTTCCGATTAATATTGACATTGACCCAGTAGACAACTAGAAAAGTAGATATAAATATACTCGCCTATTCTTGAAATGACAAAATTATCATAAGAATATTTAATGGATTAGGATTTAGTCCTTACAAATATATTAGTTATATGGTCTTACAATATATTACTATTTTATCTTAATTATAGTTCTAGGAAGTTGGTGAAACTGGTCTATACTAAACACTAGTTGCGCTTACTTTAAGGTTGGCCTACTTTTAGTTGAGAGAAGCAACTGCGGGTGGCCTTGTCTGGCCGCCGCCGGCCAGGTCTGACTGCAGGTGGCCTTGTCTAGTTGCTCATTGGTCAAATCTAGTCGCAAGGCGGCCATACATGACCAGCCAAGCCTAGATCAGGCTGCGCAGCCACAAATATGGCTGCATGTTGCCCAACTACGCCATCAAGCAGTATCACCCGTCATGCGGCCTACCGCGGCTAGGCTCATCTCGCCTTCGACGTCGGCGGTGGCCAACCATTTTTTTTGTTTTTTGTTGCACAGTTGGATTTGTTCGTTGCCAACCAAGTCCGGCCGCCGTTGGCTAGACCTAGCCATCCCTCAACCAAATATGGCTGAAGGAAGGCCAAATCCAACATGCACTGCCCGAACCAGTCGACAGCGACCTAATCCGATCGTGCAATAAAAAAAAATAACCAAATTTGTGGTCGCGTGGCCTAATCTAGCCGCAGCCGGATTTGACACGTGGGCACTCAAATAAGGCCACCCATGACCGGATTTAGCCGCTACGCCGGTGTGGTAGCTGCCGGTGCCGTGGGGGAGTTTATTATTAAAAAAAAAAAAGATTTGGGTCATCCTTATAATCGAACAACCAAGATCAAGCTTTGGCACTTGATTAAGGAAACTTTCCTATATATATATATATAATTGTTTCCTTCTTGTTCCTTATATTCTTTCTCTCTAGACATGGAAAATGGAGTACTGACCAATCACCCATACAGTTTTTTCTTTCTAGCAATCTTTTGGATGCATTGTTGCAACCATCAATTTCCATCCTTTCAAGTGAAAGGTTGAATTGAAGCTGTGGTGATATATAATTTGATAAGATCGCTTTCAGAAAGAGCTTTTCTTGACCCTGGTCTGACCGGAAGTTTTCACCTCCTGAGCTTAACGTTGGGGAATGGCATTTCCTGAACCTATGGCCCAACTGGGCCCAGCCCAGAGGCCAGAAGCTGGGCCAAGCTTTCCTGACTACCGCAAGGCCCAATAGCTGTTTTTACATTTAAATTTATTATGATGCCGCGATGTATAGATTAGTAGTGACAAACTAAAATTTGTGTTTTATATTTTCATTATTTGGGATTAAGTAGGGATGCCACTGATTTTGGCAATGGAAACCATGATTCAATAATTTACTCCTATTTAGATATTTTAAAACCCTTCTCACCTTTCTTCCTTGATTGGATGTATTTATTGTTGGGAATATTGCCTCCCCTGACCAGCACAACAAAGCAAAATATGAAAAAAAAAATATGAGAAAATAATGATCAATAATAACAAAAAACAATAATAAATAAATAAAAAGCACCAAGAATTAATTGTAAATGGAAAATACAAACAATGCACATAAAAGAGTAATTTTTAATGTGAGAGAGATCAAAACAATGGCAAAGTTTATTCCTTTTCCTCTTACACTTGAATTAACAAGTCTGATTTATTAAGTCTTTGAATTTTTCACAATCTTAAAAAAAAGTCATTATCCCTCACTAAGAAACTAGGAGTGAGCATATTCTGGTAGAATCAAAGTAACCGACCGATCTAAACCAAAATTATCAGTTCGGTTTTAAAAATATTCAGTTGGGGTCAATTTCAATATTGGGTAACCAAACCCAATATATTCGGTTTAGAATCGAACTGAAACCGATAAAAAATATTTTTTTAAAAGAAAACTTAATATTCATGTTTCATAAGAGTTATCATTAACTTTTTTTAATTTATTTTAAATATTTAATATAATATCTATAAATAAAATATTTTGTAATATGATTATGATGGTTAAATCATAATCTGTTCCAAAATCATATTACCAAACACTACTTCGGTAGTTCGGTTCGGAATCGAATTGACCAATTGATCACCCCTAAGAAAAACCGTTACAGAAGTACCCTTCTCTAGCCTCTCCGGGTTAACAATTTAGGTTATTATTAGAAAAGACGCACAAAAGAAACTCCTTAAATACCCTATAAAAACCTAGTAATGATCACAATTCGGGTCGAACCCGCGTACCCTGCATTCACCGACTCGCTAGGGCACACGTTAGGTCGCACCCTGGCGCGAGCTTACCAGAAACGTTTCGCACCTGGCGTGGCGTCTTCTTCCTTGTGCTCTGTTTCAACCTTCATGTCTTCATACTAAGGTTTGATGCATCGAAGCTCTCAAAATAATATGCAACACTAGATTGTTGACTGCGAGTTTAAAATGTAATAGTAGCCATACCCTACCAAAGAAAAACAGAAAGGTGATCAAGAAATCATAACAGATCATGAGCTTCAATGCCTTTGCAGGACCTTTGACATTAGCAATAGCAGGCTTTCCAGCTTATGCTTGCCACTGATATGGTAGATATAATGTAACCATGGAAAAGATGTCCTTCATCATTTCTTTATCTACATCTTCATGGCCTTTTTATGTGGCCACTGTCCACTCCAAAATGGTCCTCTCCTTTTCCTGAAATTTATAAGTAATAACCATCACCAATTTCAGTTCTTAGTATATAATTAAGAACATGGTACTGATTCTTATGTGTGGATAATGCCCAAATAGGAAACTGATTCCTACCCAAGATCTTGAGCTTCTCGATATGCAGCTTTTGCTTGTCTTTTTTGATAAAAGAGAATTCTTTTGCAGGCTGTGGGCTTTCTTCTACCAGAAGATAGTTATAAGAAACATTTAGATATTCTGAAACCAGTTAACAATTGCTGCTTCATTTCAGAGACAACTTTTCTATGTGGAATGTGATCATGTTTTTGTAATTTTCTACCAGTGGTGTGCTGGTCTTCCCATCCCACTACTTGTTTGTCCTCTTCCATTTAAACAGAATGTCTCAAATCCTATATGTTCAATGTACCTCCTCCATATAATTAAGAAAGCCAACAGTGTAAGCATCAAAAAGTCTTCAATCTATGATATAACATCTCCATGGCTTGGCTGCTTCTTGTAATATCTAATGCATAACAACCCCAATTATTGCCCCAGCTCCTACTCAGCTATGAGCATAAATACATGGAAGGTAATTGAGGATTGTCCAACAAGAAGCAAACAAACAAGCCTTGTCTACTATGTACAAGATCTCCTTTCACAGCCTCAATCAATTCAATCTCCAAAGAACATCACTTGATTGGTTCTTGGTGAATTTAAGATGATGTGCGAGTATGGGCCTCCCTTTGAAACTTTGTCATGCAAAACAACAGAAGTGGGCCACAAACAGAGAGGTGAGGCAATCACCATGACCTAGTATTTTTCCATACGGTATTTGGGCATTTGCAGGAACTGGGCACTCTGAAAATTGGATTTATAACTATTATATATAGCTCAAACAGTCAAAATGAGGAGGGCCCAGAAACTGATATCATATTTAGAGTTTTGTTATGTGTTGGTCCTTTCGTATGGAGCTTGTCTGTCTCCATTATGGCAAATGAGGCTCATGGAGTTTTCAACAGGATAGTTTGCAAGCAGGTTTGATTATTAGCAGCAACTGTGCTTTGCCTTGGAGGTGGTACATTGGCCACCCTGACACTACATGAATGATGAAGGAGAGTACTTCCCTGGCCAGGACCTTAAAAGCTGTGTTGAAGGTATATATACATACGTGTCTTGCTCATAAGCTGTCATGCAATTCAAAACCCTAGTTGTTACTTGGGTAAATAGTTTTTTTTTTTATATGACAGACTGAGTTCCCAGAGCTGTGCACTCACACTCTTGGGCATTCAAAGAGACAAAAACAACACTTGGCCTTCCTTCCTTCATTTTTCTGTAATTTTTTAACAATAAATTTTGCCATATCCTTTTTTTTTCACCAAAATAATAGGACACAACAATACAATGCTTTAATTATAATTTTTACAACTTATAAAAAAAATGTTGGCACATAGTGCCATCCAATATTTCTATATGCCCATTCTGATTTGTGGTGTCTAGTGTCTACTACCAAAATTTTAGGATTAATAAAGGAGCAATACAATTTTGTATATTGCTGGTGGATTTATGGCCCTCAATATCTGCATACCAGCCCATGAAAAATGAAAGTGCAGCTGCTAATATTTGACTTACAAACTTTGAAATCAACTAAAACTGGTAGCAATATGTGCATCTTTGGTTAGAATTTTTTTAAGAAAGAAATAATTTTAATGAGAAAGATAGACTCTAGAAGATTGGTCAAAGGGAGCACCTCAATTTAAATACAGATGCCACTTTTCCCAAGTTTGCTTCTACATATTCTTCTTTGTATGCATTCCATGTGATTGTGGTGGGGATGAGCTTCTTTTAACCTAACCTCTTCTTAATTAATTTACATGGGCATTAGTGTGGACTGCACTTCTCATATCAATGAAAATTGCCATCATCTTTAATACAGCTTTCCCAGTCTCAATCACCTTTAAAACCTCAAATCCTTCATTCATATCCATACAATCCAACTGGGTTTTGAAGTAGCTAAGGATCAGTTTCTTTCCAAGAGGGACCTGTGCATCAATAATTTAAAGGCCTTCCCGACATGGCTGTCTTAGATTTTGCCTTTCTACTAATCAATGTCACTACTGTCCAAGAAAGAATCTTTCGGAGGTATAACACATCAAATCTCAAGCAAAGCTTGCCTGGATAGTTTAATTGAAAGTTTCAAGCAAGGCCAAGAGATGGTCACTCATCTTCCCTGTCATGTTCTGCTCCCTTCAAGACTTCTTTTACATGCCCTAGTGCTCTTGACATGAATGTATGAAATGAGCTTTTTCTCAGCTCTCCTTTTCTGTTTGAATCCCTCACCAGCTCCATTAGACAGAAAAAAAACGAGAGTCCTTTCCCACTTTATGAACTTTATTTTGGGTACTGTTTGAGACTGTAGCCAGACCGTGCCCCCAGACACAAATAATTGGCATCATGGTATGCAGGAAACACCACTTTTTTTGAGTAAGATGTCTGCCACTAAGGGTATAGAAATTGCTGCTAATCGCCGGGGTTTTACCCCATAGCAGAAGAACACCATGTTTGCACCATACTTTTTCACTCTGTTTCAGATATTCTTACATTCTTTCCATGGCCTTTCTAACATTCCTTTAGCACAGGCTTTTTTGGTCTTTCAAAGCCATGCAAGTGGCTTGATCTCAATTATCCTCTTCCTGGGTCAAGGCTCACTGCACAAAACAATGCCACATTTTGTAAGAAGCCTTTGACAAAATTAATGAAAATAAAAGCGCCTGCATCCCCATTCTCTGAAATATGAATGTACAACAACATTATATTTAGGCACTAGATAAATAGGTTTGAAAATATGTGAAGAAGATGGTAGGGCATCCAAAGGAGATTCTGGCAATCAGAAGGTTTTGGCAGGGCATAAATTTCAGAAACTGTAGTACTAGGGCCTTAGGTAAATGTGAAAGCATAAAAATGGGGGGGGGGGAAGGGGGGGAGTAAAAGACCAGCATGAAAGACAAGAAACCCAGAATAAGGATGGGTGTATGAGACAATTATGTGTCCTAGCCAGCCATTGATGAAGGTCCAATGTGTTAGCTCATCTTCCCTGCAAACATAAATGTATGCACATTTATTATATACTGATTTCCACATGGAAATAGCCATGGTACTTCCATATGCATCTATAAATGCCATGGTACCCATTTTTTGTCTTGTTAATTGCAATCAAATTGAGTTAAAAAAAACACATGAAACAATTAGGTTATACACTATGAAAGCCAAGTGGGTGCAACATACAAGGCCAGATTTTGTGGGCCCAATTAAGGAACAGCTTAAACACTGTGTCCTGTTTGCAATTGGGGGTCCCCAATTCCCCAAGGTAGTTTGGTGGCAAGCACCATCAATTCTTTACTCTTCTCTTATAAAAAAAAAAAGACAAGAAAAAGTCAATTTCATCTCATATATGCTGAACCAACCAACCAGTTGTTTAATTGTATGAAATTTATAGTTCTCTATTGATGGTCCCAATTTCTTAAATGAGAGGAGGTGAAGTAGGATTTGGTCAATGAGACCGGACCGGAATATTGGTTTGAACCATGAACCATTTAATTCGTCCATCCGATTCTGGGCCCAAATTCAACCCAATTTGCCTACCCTTGAGGCAACCAGGTCTCGTAAACTCAAAGGCAGGGAAGGAGATAGTTTTATTTGCCTTTAGTTACATCACAAAAGGTTTCCTCCATATTAATTAAATCTTAACCTGTGGTGCTCCTCACTCGGCCAGTATTCGCCTCACCCGCTCACCCAATGTTGGAATAACACTTGTCTTTACAAATAATATTACCACTATTGTAAAATTTCATTTTATTAAAACCTTCGGATTCCTTAAGTTGAATTATCGTAATATGATTGCAGAAAACTTCAAGCTTGCATTACATTCTCATTCTGTTTTAAGGAGCCGATGCTATTGCCCGTCGAAAGACTCAATTCTCCGAGCTAGTAAAGGGGAGTGATAAGTAAATTATGTTGAGTTAAGGGAGAAGAACAAGACTTGTTCTACTCTTCTCTTAAAATGTCATGAAATGCATCCCTGTCTTTTAGCAAATGGGAGCTTCAATCCTTGGATGTATATCCCTACATGAAACGATGAAATATGCGTTTAATAAGAGGGAAGGAAGCCAAATAGACCATTTACAATATCAAAATGCATTGCAATCAAACAAGCCTTATGAGGGCCTTCTCTCGCTCTTCTTCTCTTCCGGTGAAGCTTTTTTCAATTGAATTTTCTTTTATCAATTCAACAAAAATAGCTTATTTTTCACCGTTTGGAGCCAATGTCGCTTCAATTGGCATAGGAAATGTTCCTTTCCCAAGGACTCTCTAATAGTAAGATTGAACTTTGAGTCCTCAATTACAGCCTTCGTGTACTTAAGATATGTGGCTAACATCACAAATATAAATATTGTAAAACACAATTAATTATTAATAATGAAAAATATTATGCAAAAAAAATAACGAATTGCAATAATAAAATCCAATACCATTCATGCATTAATGTAAAAAAATTAACATTAGTAATGAATATATTTGTTATAGATGTACATTCATAAAAATGACGCTCATTGTTCAGTTTTATGGTTATAGACATTTAAATCAAAAAAAATGATATTACTATGTTGGGTTGATTTAACTATTACAAGCTAAAAATTGATTTATTTTAAATCGAACTTAACATTGAAATATTTAATATTTCCTTATATGAAGATAAAAAAGTGTTATAAGTAAATTGAAATATTACCATGTAAAACTACACTAAGTACATTTATTAAAATATAATAAATCTTCATGATCATATTATAAGCTAAAATAATTACGAGGACGCCATTTTTTACAACGATTAGTAACCTTCAAGTTTAATTTAAATATTTAAAAAATAAATAAGAACAATTTACAAAAGACTCTCTTAATCTGCACCTACAGCTCCCAAAATAATAATGCAAATATATTTACAAATTTTTTAAATGATTATTTAATCATTAAAAAAACTTCAAATAATATTACCAATGTGAAAATATAAGATTTTTTAATTTATAAAATTTCGATAATATTCTATATAATTTAGATAAAATTTGTAAGTTATAATCGAACACATCATTATGTTAAGCTTGTAGGACCATATTTCCAAATTATCTACTCAATTTTAGTTTTTTAAAATAATTTCTAAGAATTTTTAGACGCATAATTTCAACTATTTGTTAAGAATAGGGCATCATTTCACAATTTAACCATAATTTGTCGATTAATAATTATTTGCTAAATTTTAATAAAAAATAATTATCTATAAGGTTTTTAACTTATCATAATACTAATCCAATTATTAAAAAATCAGTACATTGTTAACAAGGCGCAAACTTCTAACTTGAGTAAAATTATATTCAATGTTTCTCCCTATTTATTTAAATAATAAAAACCCGAAATTAAATAAGTATTAATATGCAAGGAACAGTTTAAATAAATCGTAAATATTTAAATACAACTTATTAATTAGTGTTCTAATCTAAAACTATGTTCTAGGTTATTTCATATTTGCATAATCCTAATAAATTGTTATGCTACAAGCAATAAAATTATTATGGGTCAAAATCAATAATAATATACACAAAATGGCTTAAATGAAGGTGTATAAAACTCTAGTGATTTAATATAGAATGGGTCAACTTTATTATTTTTTATGAAGTAAGACTATACCTTAAATTATTTAAAATTTTATATTATTAAGTTGAAGCCAAAATCAACATGAAATGCAATAAAATGCTTCCACCACAATTTTTTAGCATAAAGAGAACAGTTATTCTTCTTTTAATTTATGGACTTATCATTTTAATTATTTTCTATTTATAAAATCGATAATTAGTTATGCATCCAAAAATATAATTATTCATGTTTTCCCCTTTTTTTAAAAGTTAAAACTTTTATTTTTTAAACAAGCAAAAAATCAATAAAACTTAAACAAGAGTATATTAATCACTCAAATCACACGTCAGATGGGACGGAACATCGACGTACGTATTACCTTTCGCATCGCTTCGACTAAACCTTAATCGACTGCCACGCGTCCAACTCAAATTCAAAATGACTAAAATGCCCTTACCATATAAAAAACACAAATAAAGCCAAACAAATATCCGCCACGTCATCCGTTCAAAGACGACAGCGTGGACTGCGACGACCACGTGGGCACCGAATTTACCAAACTGGGCATTACAACGATGCAAATGACGAATATGCCCTTCCTACGAATAAGGAAACAAACATAAATAAATACTAAGATTTACGTGGGCATCGATCGAAAAAAGATATTGTCCATAAATAAATTATTACGGTTAAAATATTTTTGTCATGTCGATTATAATCAAACATGGTCAAAATTTAGTAAATATAAAAATTTATTTTTATTAGATTTTTAATACATTATATAATCATTTTTTTTGATAAAAATAGTAACTTTTTTGCAAACAATTAATATGTTATATATATAATTATTATCTCTTTTATTTTTTAAATTTTCTCATATTAATTAACATAAAAATTAAAAAAAATTTAAAAATATTTAAATAGAATAAATATTATATTATAATAAAAAATTCAAAAAATAAGATCAATGGACATTAAATTTAATAATAATTATTAATAATTTATAATAAATTTTAAAAATATTATTTATATTATTAATTTATAATTTTTATCTTATCATTTAATCGGTTATTCGATCGGACACCTATATTTAATTATTTTTATTCGATCGTTAATCAATCGGTCCATCGAATTCGGTCGACACGCTTTGGATACGGTCGTTGGCGTCTGTGCTATTAAGATACACTCTGTTTATGCAATTGAGAGGGAAGGAGAGGCGTTGTCGATCTTCCCAAGACGTTTGCTTGAGTTGATTGAACCTCTCCCCCATTGATCCGTCCGATCACTAGCAGTCTAGCTCCCATCCCATTGATTCAATCAACCCCACTGACCCTTCCCCCAGTTCCAGGAGCTTTGACGACGATGATAGTTTTGATTCCATACAAGTAGTATACATCTATATCTCCATTCTCTCTCTCTATATTTATACATGCACCTCTGGAGGAAAAGATTTGAGCTTTTTGATGATGGTAGCTTTGATACTACACACCTCAGAATCGCATGCAAGGAAAAGATTTTCTGCTTTGAATTTTGACGAGGATAGGTGCAGAAATGGAATGACGGACCCGTAGGCTTACCATTGTTTTGCTGAGTAGAGGTGAAGCAGTTAAAGAAATTAGAACAAGACGGTGGTGAAATGAAACCCATGAAAGCTATCACCAAAGCTGTACAGAAATCAAACCGCATAACCGATGGAAGCTATCACCAATACACCATTGCCTAATACTAACTTAGGGGAGACGATTTTGCTAGAAATTAAGTATTTGCATCAAAATTCAACCTTTAGCTGCAACCCGATTCGGAGAAGAAAAGTAATTGAGACCTCGACCATACTACGCCAAAAAGAAGAATGATACCCATTTTGCAATGAACTGCGATCTCTTTGAGAAGGTGTGATCAGATGCTGAGGAGATCCGGGGGAGGCGACTGGCCGGACTCCTTGGCCGGAGGCGGTTGTGCAGGCGAATGTGGTGGTGGAGGGGCGTCGTCGACGGCAGAGGTGGTGGTCGCACTGCCGGGGGGTGGCTTGGGCAGCTCGGTGAGCATTTGGACGACCTCGCGCATGGTGGGGCGCTCCACGCTCTGCTCCTCCACGCAGAGCATGGCGACGTAGAAGACGTGCATGACCTCGTGGAGGGGGACGGAGGGGAGGCGGGAGTCCATGATCTTGAGCACTCCCTCCTCGTTCCCCTCTGTCATCTTCCTCACCCACTGCACTATGTCGACGCCGTCCCCGAACTCCCCCACCGGCTTCCTCCCTGTTATCAACTCTAGCAGCACCACCCCAAAGCTATATACGTCGCTCTTCTCGTCCACCTTTAGCGTGTAAGCATACTCTGCATAAAAACATTGCACACAAGTTCGATTTCAATCAATAAACAGATTGATCACGTCACTGATAATTGGGGTAATGCTCAATCTTTTGATTATGCTTCTTCAACTATGTCAATGACATGGTCTGATGGTATAATTGATAAAATGGCAAAAAGCAACCACGCATATCTCTCAACGAGCACCGATAGCTCTAGAATGAAGGATGTGACTCATCAAATCAAATATTTCAAAAAAAGAGCAAAAACCCAAATCTCTAAATTGATTCATTAAGCTTCTTCTTCACCCATAACAAATTAACTGGTACTGTGATATATAAGAGATAATAATGGCCGAAATCAACCTGTTTCTTCAATCAACGAAATCAACCAAATGCATCAATCACTCAACAAGCTTAAGCTTTATTATTGCTATAGAATGTGATCATCAAACACAATTCTACTTCGAAACAAATCAACCAAACATATTACTCAACGGGCTTCAATTAGCCGTAGAACGTGGTTCATTAAGCTTCTTCATCCATAACAATGTCATGGTAAGGCACTGTTGATATGTCCAAAAGCAACCTGCTTCTTGAATCAATTGACACTGATGGTCTAACTTCCAACACCAATAATATGCACAGAGCCAGAAAACATACTATCACGAGCTTCACAGAGCTATAGAAATGCCATCATCAAACAAAACAATTTTACTCTAAGTCTCTAACGAGCTTCACGGCCATAGAATGCCATTCACCAAAAACCAATTATTTCAAGAAGAGAAAGAGCAGATTTCGATACCTGGGGCAATGTAGCCATAGGAGCCAGCAATGGCGGACATGCACTCGGAGGTGCCGGAGTCCTGGAGGAACTTGGCGAGGCCGAAGTCGGCGACATGAGCCTCGAAGTTGGAATCAAGAAGGATGTTGTTGGATTTGACATCGCGGTGGAGGATGAGCGGCGAGCAGTCATGGTGGAGGTAGCACAGCCCCTTGGCCGCCTCCACCGCAATCTTATACCTGGTGTCCCAATGCAAGTGGCCACCTTTCGTCCCATGGAGCACCTCCCCCAAGCTCCCATTGGGCATGTACTCGTACACAAGCAGGTTGGTCTCATGGTTGGAGCAGAAGCCGAGCAGCCGGACAATGTGCCGGTGCCGGATCCTGCCCAGCGTCTGTATCTCCGCCGAGAACCCGTGGTCGTGGGACGACCCCCGGCTGATGGCCGGCAGACGCTTCACGGCCACCTGCTCGCCGCCGGGCATCGTCCCCTTGTAGACGATGCCGGCACCGCCCTTGCCGATGATGTTGGCCTCCTTGAGGGAGTCGAGCACGTCGTCGCAGGTGAAGTCGAGGCGTTGGAAGGCGGTGAGCCTCCACGCCCGCGCCCCCGCGGCGCGCTTCGCCGACCGGGCCTTGTAGATGGCGACGGCGGCGAAGGCGATGGAGCAGACGAGGAGAGAGACGACGAGGAGGAGCTTGAAGGAGGAGGAGAGCGGGCCCCGGCGGGGGCGGGCGGCGGCGGAGGAGGGGTCAGAGTCGTCGCCTTCACCGTCGCCGTCGCCGCCGCGGCAGGGGCCGAGATACGGCCCGCACAGAGCCGGGTTGCCGACAAAGGACGAGGCGTTGAAGTAGCTGAACTGGCCGGTGCCGGGGACGACGCCGGAGAGGTTGTTGTAGGAGAAGTCGACGGCGGTGAGGCTCTGCATGCCGCCGACGGCCGACGGAATACGGCCGGAGAAGTGGTTCCGGGAGAGGTTGAGGTAGTTCAGGATCCGCATCCCGGTGATCTCCGGCGGGATCTCGCCGGAGAGGTCGTTGCGGCTGAGGTCGACGAAGGTGAGAAGCCTGCACCGGCTGATCTCCGGCGTCATTCCGCCAGAGAAGTGGTTCCCCCGGAAGTCCAGCTTGGAGAGCTGCTGCAGCCGGCCAATCTCCGGCGGGATCTGGCCGGAGAAGTTGTTGCCGTCGAGAAGCAGCTTCTGGACGCCGGCGAACTTGCCGATGGTTGGTGGCAGGGCGCCGGAGAGGCGGTTGTTGGAGAGGGTGAGCATGCCCAAGGTGGTCGACGTCGCCGAGTCGGTTCGGGGGAACTCCCCGGAGAGGAGGTTGTCTTGGAGCTCCACCTGGGTGAGTCCGGGGAGGCCGAGGAGGCCCGTCGGGATGGTCCCGTTGAAGTAGTTCATCCCCATTCGTATCCTGCTCAAACTCTGGCACCGGCCGAGCGAGTCGGGGATGGGCCCGAACATGGCGTTGTTGAGGGTGATGAGCGTCTGCAGCTCCCCGCCGGCGCAGAGGTCCGGCGGCAGCGTGCCAGTGAGTCGGTTGGAGGAGACGTCGAGCAGCTGCAGTCGGCTGCTCCGACCGAGCCCCGCCGGGATGCTGCCGGTGAAGTTGTTCTCCCAGAGCTGCAGTACCTCGAGCTCCGGCATCTCGCCGACGAAGTCCGGGATGGCGCCGTGGAGCTTGTTGCGAAATAGGTTGAGTAGGGTGAGGTTGGCGAGGCGGGCGAACGACGCCGGGATCTCGCCGGAGAGCACGTTGTTGGAGAGGTCCAGGGACTTGAGGCTCCGGAGCTCGCCGAGCTCGTCGGTGATGCCTCCAGCGAAGCCGTTCACCTGCAGGAACAAGGTATCGAGCTTCTGCAACTTGCCGAGCTCCGGCGGGATCTCGCCGGAGAGGCCGCAGTTGGCCATGTCGAGCCGGACGAGCTCGGAGAGGTTCCCAATCTCTTTGGGGATGCCGCCGGTGTACACATTGTAGTAGCCGAGGTAGAGCTCTCTGAGGGTTGTCAGGTTCCCGAGCTCCGGTGGGATGGCGCCGGCAAGCTCGTTGCCGGAGAGGGCGAGGTACTCGATGTGTTCCCACCGGCCAAAGTCCGGCGGGATCTGGCCGGAGAAGAAGTTGCCGCCGAGGTGGAGGTGGCGGAGCTGGGTGAGCCCGACGACCTCGACGGGGAGGGGGGCAGTGAGGTTGTTGTTGTAGAGGTCGAGGGTTTGGAGGGTGACGGCGCCGGCGAGGGCCGCGGGGAAGGAGCCATTGAAAAGGTTGTTGGAGAGATTTAGGGAGAGGAGGGAGGGGAGGAGGGAGAGGGTGGCGGGGATGGGCCCGGCGAACTGGTTGGCGGCGAGGGAGAGGTTGAGGAGGCCGGCGATGTGGCCGACGTCCGGGTGGAGGGTTCCGGAGAGGTTGAGGCCGGAGAGGTCGAGGGAGACGACGGCGCCGGCGTCGTCGCAGCCCACGCCGGCCCAGTCGCAGTGGTGGGTGGTGGAGTTCCACGACCGGAGTGCGGCGGCGGGGTCGGTGGTGATGGCCGACTTGAAGGCGAGGAGGGCCCGGTAGTCAGGGTTGCGTGGCTGCCGGCCACCGGCGGTTTGGAGGACGAGGGTCATGGCAATGACGAAGAGGAGGAGCAGCGGCGGTTCCCGGCGGCAGGTCATGGCGGCGGTGGGGAGTGGGAGTGATGGAGGGGGGTGGGTGCTTGGTTGGGTTTTTATTTGTGGTGTTTGGATGGAAGGTATCATTTTATTATTCAAATAAATATATATATATATATATATGAATTTTTTAAATAATAATATAATTTTTAAATAATAATATAATTTTTTAAAAAAATGTTTATTTTATTTTGAGGGTGGAAGAGAGGCAGGAAAGATTCACGCTTGTTATCCGCTCGAGGGACGCCCTTCCCGGGGTTGATCATTGGACACTTGTCGGACTGCGGATAGTTTTTCATTTACTTCACTTCTTCTTATTTGCCCGCGTCCGATTAATGTTTCTTTAATAAATATTATTGTGGAAGGGAGTCTTTATAATTAAAATAGTTACTACTCATGATAATAGTTTTGAAATTTTAGTTATAAATAGTTCCTATCGCCTCTGTACATTTAGTTGAGGATCGAATGTTATAGCTAATCCAGCCCTAAGACCTTAGACTTTAAAATTGATTATTACTCAATAATATATGTACCGTGGACAAAGTATCAAATTTTGATATATTTAATATTTTTCTTGATGTATATCTACTTGACATATAATTAGTATTTCGATATATACTAATTTGGCATATTTTAAAAATAGTTTGAAAGTTATTACTCAGTATATTTTAACTTTAAAATTGATAAAAGTTATATATTTAAAATAGACAAAATAGATGTCTCTTGATGAAACTATTTTGAATCCATAATCAGCCCATACTATATTTCTCCAAAGTCCTATTTTAAAAGTTATATAACATAAAGTTATATCATGATAGCCATAGTCAGCACTAAAATATATAAATTATTAAAAAGACTCATTTTTTAGTACATTATAAGAGTAATAACAAATTTGTAATTAAAAATGTAAAACCCGGCATGTATTCCTCGTGTTTTACTTGTGGTTTGTTATTGACTTAGTCCTTCGAATTGATTGGTTTGATGCTAGGAGATTTACGTGTGTTATTATGGGTTTCGACATTAGGTACATCCCCGCTTGAGCTTTTCACTCAATCCCAATTGCTAAGCTAGTGGTTTGTGTTTTATTTGATTGTATTGTATAAATTAAGGTAATGTTCACGTTTATTTTTTATACATGGTGTGTTTGTGTTGCATTAGATTAGAGTTGTGTGGCATGCATTTCACACGTATCTCTATCTCTTCCCCTCCCTTTTTTTTTATTTCTCCTTTTTTTTTCTTTTTTCTTCCATTTCTCTTTGTCATTCTTTTTATTCGTTCCCTTTCACTCCCTCCTTTCTTTTCTTCCTTCCCCTTTTCTCCCTTCCCCTTATCTTTTCTCCATTTTTCTCATATTGTCACCAACTCCCATCTCCTCCCTCCTTCCTCCCTCTCCACTCCTCTACCCTCTTCCCTCCCTTTCCCCATCTTCTTTCCTCCCCTCCTCCTTCTTCCCTGTCTTCACTTCTCCCTCTTCCTTCCCCCTTTCTAGGCCACCCCCTCCCTCTTCCTTCTTTTTTCTCTTGGTTGCTTCCACCACGAGTAGCTGCTGTTGCCATGGGTCGCTGCCATTGTTGGGCCTCCTTTCCCTCATTTTCCCCTTGTCTTTCCTCTTCAGTCAAGGCCGTGTAGAGTCGATCTCGTTGACTAAGGATGTGGAGCTTGTCTCACATGTCAGTTAGGATTTCTTTCTTCTTGATCTGTTGCTTGCCTCTATTATAGTTCTTATTGGTATCATGGGATGTAGTTAGTGACATTTTATTAAATCTCATAAGATACGGGTCATCTTACCAAATTTTCTTGATTAATAAAACTTTATCTTGATATGAATTTTGAAACTATGAGATCTAGATCAAACACCACTTTATTGTTATTTATCAGCCCGTCATAATCTTTATATATATATAATATAATTTTTAAACTTTCTATGCACGCGTAATGGATGGGAGCATAACAACCATCAAAGGACCTCTCCGATTCATGTTTATGTATATTTTTGTTATTATGATTAAGTCATATTGACCATATTTCGGTATGATGACATGAGTGTGGAGATGTTCTATTTGTCTGTTGATGTTTTCGCGATGATGAGTCATCTATTTGCCAATTTAGAAATATTTTCTGTAGTTATTTTTAGATCGGTAATCTTTAATTACTAACGTACATTTTCTATATAGTGTGTTACTACAAGTTTGGTTAGAAAGACGTAAGGATCAAGAATGACTCATGGGATGATTGACTAGGTTGTTGATGTGTGAGTAGGGTTGTTTAAAGTTCGATTAAACTTGATATAGCTCGATAATTGACTATAAAAAACTTCTCATAACTCAATGTTAAAGGAGTTGAGTTTGAGCTTGTACCTCCACAACTCAGCTCGACTCAAATGTTGATACTTTAAATAAGAAATAATATTTTTTGACAATATTTATCTTAAATTTATTTATATAAATATAACCAAATTATAAAATATCATTATATGATGTCAAATTAAATAAATTCATGCATGATTGAATTATCTTTTATGAATAATTATGTCAAATTTGAGATATTTTAATTAAAAAATAAATTTTATTATGAATGATATGAAAAAATAATATTTATATATATGAATTAAGCTAGTTGGAACTCGACTCGATTTAAATACTTTTTAATTCAACTCGAATTCGAAGTCAAACTTAAAGAGTTTAAGCCAAACAAAACTCAACTCGAATCGCCAAATGAGCACCTCTATGTGTGAGTGGTTTACTCATGTTGTAATTGGCTAGTGTGCCAATATGATTATCTATATGAGGATAATTAGTTATATAATGAAAATACTATTTTATGCTAGTGAGCCACTTTGAACTTACGAGTGAAAGCTTGTGGGCCTTGAAATATGAAGTTGCCCTATCTTTAAATATATGAAATTATTATTACTAATATGTATTTAAACTGCTTTGCATATGATACACCATGGGGCATACAAGTCTAACCATTTCATGTAGTAATTCTCCAAGCCCCATAGTCGAACTAAAGGTTAAAAATATCTCAAGTACGTTAAACTGTGTTACTTATGTAAGTACTTAGAGTAAAAAAAAACATGAATTGAAAGAGCTTTTAGGTGTTGTTTTACATTTTCAATGGCCTGTGTGAAGACCAGACAAACCAACATCCTAAAAAATACAAATTGTGTTGCAAATGACTTGTGTGCGATGTGAACAAGGTGGAACGATTCTGAATGTTTCTATGAAGGCAAAATATGTGAGATGTAAATGCTCTATATTTGATTTTATAAATTATAAATTTATATAGTTTTGTAAAAATTTTATTGCACCCCTAGTTGAAGGCGAGACTATTAAATTTTTTCAAGATTTGAAGTCTCTTTTGTAATTTAGATTCATTTAGAATGTTCTCTTTATATGACCTGAGCCCTAGGTGTCTATGTATACTTTTGTGTGATCATATATGTTTAGGATGCACATTAAATTCTTTAGAGCCTTCCGTCTTTTAACATCTTTAGCGGTTAGCTTTGTCTTGTGAGCCTACGTTTCATTTTAAATGATTAAGAGTATCATTTCAGGATTTAATACTTTAAATTCGATTCACATTGCGAGTCAAAGGCAATACAAAATAAGTTTTTTTAAACAAATTATAAAAAAATATCATCAACATTCAATTAACCAATCAATCTTCTTCTCAATACAATTAGTCTTAAAATTTTAAAACTTTTAATATAACAACATTCATATCTTAAACCTAAAAAAAATAATACATCCATAAAACTTATAAAGTGAAGAAGACTACATGGACATATTTTCACCCTAGCGAGGCTAGAACAAATAGACAAAATACTTTTAGCTTACTACTCTTTTGGACCGTCCACGAACAAAAAGCATTTAGCTCACAAAAGCAAAATGCACATTGTCCGCTTCCCAATTAGAGTGGTCCCAACCCAATTAGGCGTGGACAGAGAGCGTTGCAAGCGTTGTCCCCCTCTTGCCTTCCAAATCTCAAATCTTATATTCCCCGTAATAATAAAAAAATCCAATATTAAGTGTCGTCTAATCCACACAATAATCTAATCATTACGGTCCACACGATTGCAAACAAAAGCGAGTTGGTTCCCGAATGGACGGCTCGGATGCAATACTCATGATTTTCACGTTCGCAGGCCCTGTCAGGACCACCTGCGCTGACAGGCCACCGCATTCGACGGTTCACAATTCCAGCCCACGCCGTCCGATTCTAATTATGCTGTTTTTCGGACGGATGGGATCGGGCGTTGTTAGATCAGGCGATTTGCGTGCTCTGATTTCTCACCTAATCCCTCCCTGCATCACACTTGCCAACTGGTTGTCTCAGTGGGGCCCTTGTGATATACTATTATGGAAAGTCTCTAAATAATTGTACCTTTTTTTTTAATGTACATGCTTTCCTAAATTGTCACTTTAATTTTTTGACTTTGATTGTATATAACTTTGTCAAAAAGATTAGAAATTAAAGTCCCTTTTTTAATGTTTCAGTTGTCATTTGTGGGCCCTTTTATCTTTTTTATTGATATTTGGTCTCCATGTAGTGGTGTTAATCTACAATTGGAAGAATTTGAATGGTTTGAGTTTGTTTGATTTTGGGAAGTACTGGTGTAACACCCCGCTTCGGTTCACCCGCGAACCGACCCGGAAGTGTCACCGGCGACCGAACCGTT
>JAVDBV010047946.1:0-39276 GCA_032619315.1 Piper longum
CCCCCCCCCCCCCCCCCCCTTGATCATCGGACTTTTTATTGGATTAGATAACTCCTGGAGGAGAGATTTCCTCCGGCAATTCTGAAACAATGCCTACCTCTTCTTTTGACTATTCTTTCTCCGGCAGTTTTAGAACTATATGACTAATTCCTTTGTAATTTACAAGAGATCATCCTCGTTAACAATTAAATACAACCCTTATAATTTATTCACATGATCGAATAAATATGTGCGAACAAATAAATAGCTCGTTGAACAATGAATAGAGCATGAGCTGATGAGTGTTCAAATTAGCTTGGCTAGAAACTCGTGCCTGATGTGTTTAAATTCAAAAAAATATTCGGCTCGAATCGGTTCGTTAATATTATTGAGGTCACATTAACCTTATATAGTGTTGAAAAAAATTATAACAAAATTATAGTATTTATTTAAATGGTTTAAATCTTATCAATTAGTAGAATTTAAAGGTAATTATAATTTTTAATTATATTTTATAAATTTTATTAATTATGACCGATAATAAAAATACTACGTGGAGTCATTTGTTATAGCAAATCCCTGGTCTCGGGTAGATATATCAGATTTGGGAAACAAACAGAATTATGTTTCTCCGTTTAGTTGGACTGAGTTCGAGTTTCATGGAGCCCACTAAAATCAAAGCCCGAGTTATTTTTATATCCAGTTCACAAAATCAAAGCCCATTTTCTCAGTTTTCTCGCCGGACAAAAAAAAAAGGCGGCACTTTTCATCACCGGAGCATATTCGCCGGCTCAACATCACCGGAGAAGATGGCGCACTTCTGTGCCCTTTCTCCAACCCGTCTCATATCCGGGTGCGATGGCCGCTCGCTTGCCTTTGTTCGTCTCTCCTGCAAACCTTCATTCCCTCACCGTGTCCATCTCGGTTTCAATAGTTTGAAAAGTCGTCTCCCCTGGAAAATGGCTTCTTTCGGCCGGAGCCTTTGCCGGATGAACTCCTCAGGTACATTGAGTTTTAAGACACTCTTTGTTTGTATTGCTTACTTTCTGTGTTAGCTCATGTAAGCCTTTATAAGGTGGTAGCAGATTGGAAATTGATCTAGTTTGAGATGGGGGAGGTCTATACTTTTCTGGCTAGTTAGTTTTTGGTTTTTATTGGATCAATATTGATGATTGAAAAAATGGTCAAAGTGGCAAAAGGAAAAAAAAAATTGAATGGATTTAGTTTTGGGGAAGATGGTAGATAAATGGACCTCTTCATTAGATGGTACTATGCTTGCGGAACTTCTATTTACAACATGCCATGTATAGCCTTCTCATATTTTGAAAATACAAGCAGTTATTTGCTTGGTTGTGTCTGATTTTCTTACTGGATATTCCAATATTCCAGTAGACGAAAAAGAGTAATTATCTAAATTTCTGCACTTTTTTCTTTTCTTTCGTTGTATTAGGTTTCTTTTAATAAATTCTTAAATGCTTGAGGAGACAATGTAATTCCTATCATTTTTGTTAGTGAATCAAAAAAGATTACAGGATTCTATCTATGGTATAAATGCTTCAAGGGAGATTATGGTATAATTGTGGGGTGAAGTGGAACAATAAATAGAGGAATAAATCCCTATTGAGTTGCTAACTATCACTTTAACGAGACAGGATTTTCTGTTTTCAATTAAGTTTCAGTTTCAAAAATTCTAAGTGGAATTAGCCAATGATAACTTTAATGGTTGGCTGCTAACTTGAAATATGGTAGATGTCTTGAATGGCAATTACATGTCACTGGTCAACTTTATTTGCTAAGATTCTTTATGTTGAACTCTTGTTTAAGTTTGTTTGAGATAAGGTCTTGAATCATATAGGAATAGTTTGTTCGGGCATTTCAGAATTTTCCCAAAAGCCTAAGTTAGATTCGTTATTTGTGAACCAACACTTTGCTCACATCAATGAAGTTAACTGTTTTTAAAGAGCTGAGCTATAAAGGAGAGAAAGCTTTTATGTAAACAAAGCCTGATGATTGAATATTCATTTATTCAATTCAGTTCAGGATATATGAATTTGATTCTGGTTGCTTAGATTTGACTTCGCAGCTAGAGTTTGGAAAGAAAAATAATGACAAACGTGTTAATGGGATATTCTGGATATTACTGCTAAACCTTGGTGTTTATGTCGCCGATCACTGGCTTCTGGTAAGACAAATTTCTCGTTTACTTCCCTTTCCTTTAAATTTCACCTTTTACAGAAACATAATCCGTCTGCTTCACATGATTACTTTTTTGACAGCTGCGAGAAATCAAAGCATTGTATTTATATCATGCTCGGCCCTCCTGGTTCCAGTTTGTCACTGCTACATTTTGCCATGCTAGTTGGTGCGTCCACTATCATTAATATCTTCTTCTTTTTCTTCTTCCACCTGATGCCCCTAAGTTTGTTGGGGATATGGATCCTAAACTAGAATCAATGTGATTACAAATGGCAAACTTTTGATGCCCAGATGTCCTTCCTGGCACCATTATTCTCCTTTGCCCTCTTATCATTGGATATGCTTTAGGTAAAAAGAAATTACCTGATATAAATATCTAAAAATTTGAAGGTGGTGATATTCCCTCTTCTTGGATTTTCTCAAGCCTAGTAAATTTTTTTTTTTCATCTTATTATCTTCCCTTTCTGTTTTTTTTCTTTTCTTGAAAACATTTAACTGTAAGTTTCTACTTACATCAAAACCTTTGGTTCCAATTGTTTTCTATTTCTATTGGACTCGTAATTTTCCATATTGGATTTCTGAATGCAGGAACCACCTTTCTAGCAACCTTTTTTTCCTCTATATATTTGGTGAGCTTTTAGATAGCATTTTTCAACTATTGGTTTATTCTCCTCACCAATTGGAAGTTTTAGAAGCAGGATTAATTTCAACTCATTTTGTTCCTTTCCAATAGGAAAGCTTGTTGAGGAGGAAGAAGGAAGCTTCGGTTTGTGGGTTTCATACGTTCTAACTGGTGCTGGGGCAAACCTTGTTTCGTGGTTGGTCCTCCCACGTAATGCTGTTTCTGTTGGAGCCTCTGGTGCTGTCTTTGGGCTTTTTGCAATTAGCGTCCTTGTCAAGGTATTAATAGTTGTTGGTACTAACTAATATCTGTCATGAAAATAGTTGTTTGATTGTTAGTTTGGTTAGCAGATTCGATGGGACTGGAGAAAGATACTTGAGGTGGTTATACTTGGCCAATTTGTGATTCAGAGGGTCAGTGTTCCTATTATTCTTTTGAATTGTTTATACCGTAAGAATCTTTAAATCTCAACACTTAAATGCTAATGACCTCATAATTGGGAATTAGAGGGTATTAGAAGACCACGAAGTTATCTAAGAACTGATTTGCTGTTTGATAGAAACCTGAAGGTTTGGTTGAGCGTTGGATGTTCAAATTCCACCTTCTCCCTCCTTTTCAAGAGTACTATATAAGTTATGCTATCGTCTTTTTTCCCATGTGTGTTGCTCAGTTCTTGTATCTTACCATTTGCAATTAGGTGATGGAAGCAGCTCAAGCTTCAGCCGCACTATCAGGCACAGGTTTTGCATTGCAAAATGTTAATCACATTGCACATTTGTCTGGAGCCCTCATTGGCGTTTCTCTCATATGGCTCCTCAATGGAATCCCATCGTCGGACCAAGAGAAATCCTCTTCAATCAAGAAAAACGAAAGATGATTGCAAACAAAACAAGAAACTCGGCAGCAGTAGAAGATAAATCTTTTTGCACAATTTTCCAATGTCTCTGATTCTGGGAAAAATGAATGTGTTCAGGTTATGACTACTACTGTCATCGGAGACTCAGAATGCCAGCCAAGCTCAGTGCAGGGGGGTTTATGTGTAACTTGGTGCTTCTATGGGGATTCCAAGTAACTTTTTTACTTCTATAATTCGATGAAACAAATTTACATGATATAAAGTTAACATATTATGTGCATATAAATACATGCAAATACAAACGAAGACTTTTGAGTTTCGACACCCGTTTTTATCCTAAAAAACGAATTTTTGTTCACAGAATTGGCATTAGAGACGTCTCGAACGACATATAAGCATGATATGCAATCATAGAAAAATGTCACCTGATCATTGATAGAAGTTTTTCATGCTGAGTTGCTACAAGAATCCCAATAGATTCCAAAGATTTAAGTTAATCCATTTGACTCCAATCAAATGTTCATCAAACTTAAAAACTTCAAGGGTCGAATTAGAATGGATCATGAATCAGAAATTTCAATAACAATTCTCATCCAATTTATATCCAATCCGAAACCCGACAAATTCACCCTTCTCTTAGGTAAAAAACCTACCAGCGCCTATAATGACAGCTTCCATAACAATAACATCCTTAACACTGTAAGGGAAAAAAATTATTATTGTTGGAACAAAATATAAACTCACTTTGAAAGTACTTTGGATGCCTTTGTATTGGGATCAAATACATAGAACGGCAATAAGATTAATGAAATTACGATGAAAACAATTGTCCGACTTGTATCTAATCCGAAATCCCAAAAAAACCCGCAAACTAATCCCTCGCCTAAAAAATAAAAACTTACCTACATTAACACTTATTAGCTAAGTTGTTAGAGTAGCAAATTGGATATAAGAGTCAATCAGCAACTAAGTATGTATATGTAATTGGACTTATTTTTTATTAAAATTTAAAAATTTTCATTATAAATATTTAATGGGGTGTAATTTCCATCCGCAGGTGCCAATTTAGACTTATTAGAGCTGATTATTATTCCACACCAATATCGGCTCTTCTATATATACGTACGAGCACGAATCCTGTCCTTCTTCGGTCCTCGTTCAGACATCCGATCGGAAAAGTCTTTTATCGGTTAACCGGCGGCGAGGAGTTGGGATGCTGGTGAGGGCATGGAGGTGGTACCAGAGGTGCCTGGCCCATCATCCGGTGAAGACGCAGGTGATCAGCTCCGGCATCTTGTGGGGTATCGGCGATGTCGCCGCCCAGTCCATCACCCGCTCCTTCACTCCTCCTCCCGCCGATAAAGTAACCTCCTTTTTCCTCTTTCTGATGCTCTTCAGCTTTTTTTTTTCTCTTCCCAATGTTTGGAAATGGTTGTGGGTATCCTGGATTGAAAGTGGGATTCTTTGTTCTTCACGATTCTTTGTGCAGATTCCGAATCAGTAGTGCTGATGCCCTTGGGAAGTATTTGATGTTTTGATTAGTGGTTCTGCTGTTATCTCGATGATAAATCTGATTACTTATTTTTGTTTTATGATTTTTTGTGTTTCTTATTCATATATAGTTGTATAACACAGAAGAATTTGGTGATTTATGATGATTTGATGATTGATGATTCTTATGAGGAAATTTGTTGTTAATATTTTGGTTTTGCATGATGAAAATCCTGAAAAAAGAACTATTTTAGTTATAATAATGGAAATGTTATGATAAATCTAATTACTTTTTTATTTGTGTATGATTTTTGGTTTCCTAATGTCGTTTTTCACTTGGTTCATTTAGTTGTAATACAGAAGCATTTTACTGAGTTATAACTTTTTATGGTTTATGGTTATTCGATAATGAAAATCCTGTATATAAACTGTTGTCACTTTATTTTGATGATATTCTGGTTTTGCATTATGAAGAAGGAAGTTTTTTAGTGCAGCTAGTGGAAATATTATGATAAAATCTGATTAGCTTTTTAGTTTTATTATTTTTGAATTTCTAGATGTAGATTTCTCTAGGAGATCTTATGGTATATAGTTGTAATACAAAAGCATTTTACTCATTTGTGATGTTTTGATGATTTATGGTTCTTTAGATAAAAATCCCTAATTCGAAGTTGGCCGTTATATTTTGATGTTAAATATTTTGGTTTTCCATGATGAAGATCCTGAAATTAAACTATTTTAATGTGTTATATGTGTGTATGAAAAGGAAATAGTGTATTCTTTTGTGTGACTAGTGGAAATATGATAGTTAGATTTAATTAATTTCGTTAAGAGTTGCAATCGAAATTTTGATTTTCATTACCTTGTGATTCAGAAGCATTTTATTAATCCATGAAATTTTGATGACTGATCAATGAAAATCATGGAAATGTTTGACATATTTTGATGTTCATCTTCTGGTTTTTCGCAATGATAATCATGAAGACGGAACTACTTTATGTGTTATATGCATACATTGAAATTAATGATAATCATAAATTTCATTAGTTGTTGCTGAGAAACTTTTACTTTTCATCAAACAGGAAAAGAATGAAACCCTGGAGATAAACAAGAAGAGGGTGCTGATCACAAGCATGTTTGGATTTGGATTTGTTGGGCCTATCGGAAATTTTTGGTAAGTACATGTCCTTAGGTTCATATTGTACGTAGAGAAGTTTGTTCACAATCATTTGACAGTAACTGAGGATTCATTTTGAGCTTTCACTTGTCCCTCCTATTTCACTTGAAACTGTTTATGTGCTTACTTTGGAGCAACAGAAACCTAAGAAGTACCTTTGGTAACAAATATCTTATTCGCTCAGTTGAATAAACAAATGCGGCTGGCTGTAAATGTTTTTGCATCTGGATTGGCTGTTGTGTTTCATTTTAAGGTTGTATGGAGTGATGATAAATATATAAGCACATACTTGAATGTGTCATATGTATTCAGCAGATAATGTAGAATAGACGAAAATGACATAGTGAAGGAGTGAGCCTTAGGGTACGGTATGTCCTTGCTTGAGAAATTTATATATTTGAACTTATTCTGACAGTATTTTGTTTATGCTAAACATTTTGAGAGTTGAGATTGTATTTAGCATAGCTGATAATCAATTTCAGCTAATGGATTGATAATATTTATCATTTTGTATAATGTAATGCATGGAAACTCGGACAAAGAAATGGATTCTGAGTATATATATTTTTTCAGTGGCATATTTGCTTTCTTCCCCTTGGTTGCCTGCTTGCTACGACGTAATTGATGTTAACATTTTAAAAAATATAAAAATAAAAAATAAAGCGTACTTCATATTTACAAGGTAAAATTCGGTTGACTGCGTTTATCTGAGTTCAATTGCCTGCACATTACTGAATCTTTATTATATATCTGTTTTGGTAACTATATATTCTACTCCCGCAAATACTATTTGTTATGTAATTGATTCTTCAAAAACAAAACAAGTGGAGAAATCCATTGACTATCTTCAGCTGTTGTATTGTTTTTTAAGGTACGAAGGCCTGGATAAATTCATTAAGCAGAAACTTGTACTACAACCTAAATCAGCCCGGTTTGTGGCGGCAAAGGTGGCACTTGACGGACTAATTTTTGGGCCACTGGATTTACTAGTGTTCTTTTCATATATGGGATTTTCCACCGGGAAGAGTTTTGGTCAGGTGAAAGAAGATGTTAAGAGAGATTTCATCCCTGCTTTTGTTCTAGAGGGAGGAATATGGCCAATTGTGCAGGTTGCAAATTTTCGATTCGTTCCGGTCCCATATCAGCTTCTTTATGTAAATATATTTTGTTTGTTGGACAGCGCTTTTTTGTCATGGCTTGAGCAGCAACAGGATGCGCCATGGAAGAAATGGTTTGCATCTTTGTTAACTATGGGAGAACAAAATGGCCGAGGCTGATTAATTAGCTTTTTCTTCTGTCATCTCTTCACAAACATTACTCTTTCAGAACTCAATAACAATTTGAAGCAAGGTTGAAGCAGATTACCCTCGCATTTTAATACATTGGCGATCTCATAACAATTTGTAATTTCAAAAAAATTCATGTTCTCTAGTTCATCTTTGGATTATGAAAAATAACTCTGTACGGGAGACGTTGAAATCGACACCAGATTTGCTATGGTTGATGCTTTTTTCTGGGTCAAATTGGGAGCTGAGTTCATTATTTGAAGACAATTCAACCTTGGATGCAACCAGGAACAATACGCATTTTGTAAGCTAATTTCAACTCATTTGGTGAAACAATGGCTGAGTCAAAAACATGCAGTAGAAAGTGATATGATGATATTAACAAATGATATCCATCATGCTTTGCAGCAATTAAGAGAGGAAAATTAAAGAACCAAAAGAAGTGCGTATAATATAAAAGGTTCAAAGTTCAAATGTGATAGATAACAACCACAAAGATTAAGGTAAGGTAATGTTACAAGCATCACGAGAGGCTTCCACCATTTTGAAACATGTTTTAACATTCACAACCCGAAGAACTCCTCTGTTGTCGTCCACCTGCCACGTCTATTGTGTCCGGAAGGTATCTAGCATAGGCAAAAATAGTCATGCATTATCTTCCTTAAAATTCATGTAGGAAAATTAAGCAACGAGGAATCTTACTTCGTAAAAGTATTGCTACTACTAGCTTGTAAATGGATAACAAAGCAAAAAAGAATGCAAAAGCAAGAAATTACCCTGAACTTAATAGGGATTACAACAACAGCAAAAAAAGATCTATAAACCATAAGAGCTAACAACTAAGTTGGAAGAAAAATATTGGAACCAAAAAGACAGATCTAAACAGCAAAATCATCTTATTTCAACTTCTAAATTCTGATTTGGTATCTCTGAATTCCTACATGAACCATACAAAATAAAGAAGGCTATTAGCAGTGCTGGCGATCCCACTCAAGACCAAGTAAAATCAAAAGAGCACCTCTAGCTAGAGCAGCCATAATTTGAAATATTAACTCCACCAATGCTTTTGCACTCCCAGTCCCAAGCCCGGATAAAGGAGTGTTGGCATCCGGACATAAAACAATTTTGCCATTTGTAATTGCATGTATGAAGAAGAAGAAGATTCCTAAAGTCTTCCATTTATGAAACAATGTAATAGAACTAAAGTTCACTATTTTGATAAGGCCACTTTTAATCATGCACCTGAAAAGAGGGGAGCCCTATATGAATTCAGATAGACTGCAGCGGTTACTAATTATATATAAGACCTATATGGGCGCCCCTGAGTTGGCAAAATAATCCTGGGACACTAACTACCTAGTGGAGGTCTTGCTAAACTCAACCCACTAATTTATAACATTGTAACATAGCATCCTTGTGACGTTCAGTAGAGGGATCAGACTATAAGGAGGATAACATACATTTCTTCTTCAGGCTCATTCTTCAAAGCATTTTTTGCTATGCATTGGAACGCTGCTTCCACATTATAACCATCTTTGGCAGATGTTTCAAAGTATGGAATGTCACCCTTGGACGCACACCAAGCCTTCACTTTCTTTTCCGATACCTGGGCAATAGAAAGGAAACAACAACTTTCAACCAGAAGGCAAAAAAACACAACCAAAAATCATAAAAAAATCAAGTAATCTTGTGAAAGTGCATGAAAATTTAATGATCATACAGGCATCTTCCAAGTACGAAATGATGAATTTAACATAGAAAAATATGAAAAAAAAACCCTGAAAGGATTGAAGAATTTACTTTTTGTAAAAATACTCACCACTCGACTGTTGCCACCATCTACATCAATCTTGTTTCCCAGTACAACAAATGGAAAGTTCTCAGGATTTGAAGGACTCGCCTAAAATCAACAAGAATGAAATCATTTTTGATGCCACATAGGTAATTTACGAACTCAGCACGTATAATTACCTGAATCAGGAATTCTTCTCGCCAGTTATTAAGATTTTCAAATGACTTTGCCACATTTACATCATGAACCAGAACACAGCAGTCAGCACCTCTATAAAAAGCCACCCCAAGGCTTTGAAATCTTTCCTGACCAGCAGTGTCCCATATCTGGAAGTTATGTGCAGCCAAAACATGAATTAAATGAATATGAAAAATAAACATCATTCATGCAAATAATAATAATAATAATATTGAAAGTGAGTAAGACTGCTAAAAAAATATTTACACAACACGTTTCAAAGCATCATGCCAGCCTGATTCAAAGAAGAATGAGCTAACTCACAAAATCCAAACATTCTACTTGTTGCCGATTCGAATTTTATTCAACATAAAAATAATCCAGCTGGGCAATTTTGACCACCACTTTTCAGAAATCATAATTCATAGATACTGTGCCAAACAATAGTTTCTTGTAGAACAACTTCAAGCCTAGAAATACCAAGGCAATGGAGAGGTACCATTGCCTGATGAGTTTTGGTCATCTTATCAATGATAATGTAGTTATCAATACTTTCAAATTCTTCCAGACATAAGATACGATAAGATGACAGATGTAAAGACTGCTCTGTCGAAACGCTAGAATGATTTACTCAAAACAGCCTTGAGCTTAGTTTAAACAAAGTTAAAAAAAAAACATACGGTATAAAAAGCACGGATTAGTTATGACCTTAAGCACAGCATATACAATGTTAAACAGTGACATATATTATGGTGCCATTGAAATCACCTTCATTGAACAGCAAAATAAAATTAAAAAAAGTTAACATTCCGTCAGAGCTACTTATCAATATGACAAAAGTAGAACTAGCATAAAACGTGAAAGGTTGACCATGTAACGTAATCTTGAAATGAAAATTTAGATTAAAAAACCAACCTGCAAAGTGAACAGCCTATCTTCAAATTGCACCTCCTTTGTCAAAAAATCTGCCCCAATGGTAGCTTTGTACTGATTGCTAAACTTCCGATTTACATATCTAATCACAACACAGTTAAGGCCAACGAAGACCATTTTCCATATAACAAAAACGTAACCATTGAATCATATAAAAAGTATTAAAAAAATGCATAGAAATGGATACTGATTCATCAGAGACGTCTTCCCCACCCTACCAAAACAACCACCAAACAAAAACAACAAAATTTTGAATCAAGTCAGAATCATTCCACAGCAAAGCTACACACAAAACAACAAATTAGCCTCCAAAAGATAAATACAACAACAAACAAATCCAATATCAGAGAAAATCCAACATGGGCACATCAAAGAACACATTTTTACGCCAGAATTCCCACAAAAACACGAAATTAACCAAAATAACCCTTAAAAAAATCAAAAATCTTTAAAAATAAAAAACGAACCCGCTGTCGCCGAGAATGATGACCTTGAGAAGAACCCGCCTGCGAGACGCCATCCGGTCGAGACACCCCGCAAAAACCGGATCAAATTGAAGAAAAAATCCAGGCGGAGAAGATGAGGGTACAAATTCGACGCCTTTATGGATTCGAGGGGATGAAATTCGGGGAAGAATTTGGAGGGAGGGAGGGACGGTGGCGAAGAATAGCGAATTTGAGGAACAAGAAGAAGCAGATGGGCACGGACCGCTCACCCCTCCCGTTTTGAATGGCGGGTATAACTGCCACGGACTTTTTATTTAATTACGGAATTGCCACCATTAGCCCAATTTTTTATCATCCTTCTAATCTTAGAGTCTTTTTAGCACTAAATTAGTTGTCAGTTGATTAATCAGTTAATTATTATTATTATTATTATTATTAGGGTGTCCGAACTCGGCCAGTTTTATTTTTTTTTCTTGGAATCAATTTAATTTTCTTGCCTTCATAATTTAGAATTAAGCTCATGTATAGATCAATATTCAGGTCAATGAATAAAATTAGTTTAATTTATATTAATGATATTTTTAGTTATAAACATTAATAATTTCGAAAATTTTGTGAAAGATAAAAGTTATAATTGGTTTTTCATTTGAAATTCAACTTCAAAAGATAATCAAAATTAACGTAGTACTGTATTTGTGTATTCTTGAAAAAAACTTTAGACAAAAAGGTTTAATATATTATAATTTGGGAGCGATTTTTACACACGTTACAATACATACAACCCTGTATTTATGCACACACCCACTATCAGGTCTAGCTCATTATTATTTTACCTACTTATTTTCATTTCCTAATAATTTATCCAAAAAATTTATCGCAGTAGGAAAAAAATTACTAGTTAATTCGGACATAGTAATTCTAAGATATATATATATATATATATATATATACATAAAATAGTCAATGAGGTAAAATGCGCACATATAATAAATTATGTGATATCATTCACATTTGTATTTTTTATCCTTGATCTTAAAAACATAAAACAAAAGGTACCCATTGTGTTTGGCATCCTTGTTTTTAAATATGTTTCACAAAATTTATTTCCGTTTGAAGTCAGTAGTTTCAAATGGTGCCTAAATGTGTGTAAATAGCATTTGTAGCCAACCAAAATAACATGCATGATCCACATTTATGCTAAGAGAACACATGCATTGAACTCTTGAGATAAAAGATTAGATAACATGCCTCATACAGCTATGTTGAGCCAGAGTTTTGTTTAATTTACCTTCTGCTCGTTTGTCTTTGAATTCGAGTTGAGACAATTTATCACCCGAGTTACTTTAAGTTCGAGTTGATATCGATATAACTTGATTTTATTTATGAATACTCTTTTTTTTGTGTGATTTATACAAAAATTTAATATTATAGTCAAAATATATCAAATTAACATAATTATGCATTAAAAAAATATTTATACATATTTTTATTTTGAATTGTAATTGTATCATGTTATTTTTATAATATTTAGAAAGAAGTCTAAGACACATATGGTCAAAAATATTATTTTTTATATAAAGTATACGGGCACAAATTAAGGTCCGACTCATTGAGTTTCTCGAGTCGATAATTAAGCCAAATCAAGCTTCATAAAATTTTGAACAGCCTTAATTATTGTATTGCCCATTTCAAATAACAATTGTCACAAGATACGTATGAGCTTTGAAGGCTTTCACTTGACTGGAGGAGCACTTACTTAAAGGCAAGTTGTTCTGAAGCTGAAGGTAATAGTTTGGACTTTGGAAGCTGTGCACCATTTTATGAGCATGGAAGAGAGACTGGCCATAGTCCATTGAGACGGCAAATCATTCATGGACAAACAAAAAGGCAGAGACATATATTATCACAATCAATAACCAAGCATGCGACCAAAGCATAAAAGCACCAACCCATGTGAGCCTCACCTTATTTTGTATTGCACCTCCTCTTTTTTTCTCTTGTAATCATCTGGTTGCCAGTTTGGCAGTTGAAAAGCATCTGTCCACAGACCACAATCACTGTTCACCACCAACTTTCAAATTTTACAACAGATATTCAACCTCACAGCTCATATGCACATCCTTCCAGCAAGAGAAGTACAACAGTTGCAAACAACAGCTATATTTTTTTAATCATCAAGTGAAGTTAGTTCAATACATAATCAATAAATATTAGGAAACCAAAATGGAAGCAAACCCTTCACAAAACAGAAAGTTCACATGACTGCACAAATGAGTTGATACAAAAACAAATATCGGCTGCAAACATTTTACAGAGCTGAAAGCTTGGCAACATTTCTTTGTTTTCCCCATCTACAAGTCTCTCGGCCTTCACCACATGCGGTGGATCGACTCAGATTCTACTCGTGTGCCCACAGTACTCACTGCTGTCATTATACTCCTGGATATCCAAAGCCACATCTATTATAATCTTCTCTTCTTTAAAATTCATATTGGCATTCTATTGCTGGCTGGAAGAATCATAATCAGAGCTCCCATATAGCCGGCTGTGTCCAGGTAGATAGCCTTCATGCAGATCACCTAAAGAAACTCCACCCTCCAATGCTCGAACTACCTGTTTAATTTCAAATTTATATTAGATAACACCTCAAAATACGACAGAAAATAGCAGGCTGAGAAAACTCAATTGAGTAATTTTTTCCACAAGCATGGTCAGGAATCATTTCATGATGCATATGCAATAACGATGGTGTTATTAAAGCTTCCAATATCATCTCCTTAAACCTTTTTAGGCTGGAAAGAGAGGTGTCACAAAAAGTGCTTTGAGAAAAAACTTTGCTACTTTCTTTCAACATGATTTTGCGTTGATGCACAGAGGACAATAAGGCTTTGAGGGAAAACGGTGGCTAGCTGGACAATTAGAAATGACTAACAAACCTGAAGCATGCGTGGCCGGCGTTTAGCAGAATGCCTAACACAGGCAGCGGCACAGGCAATCATGCATGCCATCTCATCCTTATTGTAACAATGGTGCAACCTAGGATCCACAAAGGAATCATAGTTTTCTTCCTCCAGTGCACGTGCAAGTAATGGTCTGGCCTGCATTCAGAGCATTAAAATTGTCAGCAGTCAAGCCCAGTGAACTCGAGGAACCAGCACTTCATGTGGATACAGAAGGCAAGTACCCAGTCAACAAGGCTATCATCCATGTAATGCGTTTTATCGACAGGCCGTCGCCCTGTAATCAACTCCAAAAGCATGACTCCAAAGGAGAAAACATCTGACTTATCTGTGAGCTTCCCAGTAGCTGCATATTCCGGAGCAAGATAACTATAGATAACAAACACGTTCAAGTTGTTACAGCCAAGTTATGTCATGTCACTACCCCTGTGATAATCAAGCATATAACTATAAGATGCAAAATAACATCCCAAACTGTTTGTGCTCTTGACATCAACAAAATTTAAAGACAAACAGCAAAAAAAATCTACAGAGCTGAAACTGGGCCAAAATGCTAATCTTCTGGCATAATTTCATCAGTATAACTTTAACCACATCGTAATGATATTTCCTGCACCAGACAAAAAAACAATATATGGATGAACTCTTTAATAAGGAAAAATATGGACCTACCCAAAAGTCCCCATCACACGAGTGGAGACATGCGTGTTACCCTCAGATGTAAACTTCGCAAGTCCAAAATCTGCAACCTGGTAAAAGGTAACTTGTTAAACAATTCGAAAGCTGACATAAGCATAGGCAAATTTTCCCAAGAGATAAAATTTATTATCATGTCTACTTCCATAATCAAATTACGTCAATTTTTTTATATACTAACTGCAAGTTAAATATAGGTAGAATCACACCTTTGCCTCAAATTCAAAATCAAGAAGAATGTTGGAAGCCTTGATATCACGGTGAATTATTGTAGGATAACCTGCAATTGACCAATTTTATCAGAATTAGAAGCCACAGGTCTGCATAAAAACAAAGAATGTAATTGCAAAAGCTTTATACGTGTAGAAATATGTCGGAAAGTTACTCACAGTCCTCATGCAGATATGCAAGCCCTTTTGCAGAGCCCAGAGCAATTTTTAGGCGGGTAGACCACTCCATCACTGGCCGACCTTTACCTATATAAATTAAAGCGTTTGCCAAAAGGCCATCAACAAGCAGGATCTCAAAAAAGACAACATCCATTAGAAGCATTTTGCTAGCTCGGCGACTAAAAAACCAGTATAATTGGATCAATGTCAAATCATAAGTCACATATATCATACTATGCAACCCATTGACAAAAATGCCATATATTGTTAAAGAACATGGAGAAAAAATAAGCTAGTGCACTCAACTAACCATGCAAATGAAACTCTAATGTGTTGTTAGGAACAAACTCATAGACCAGCATCCTCCTTCCTCCAGAAATGCAATATCCAACCAATGAAACCAAGTGTTTGTGATGGACACGGCTAATGATCTCTACTTCTGCCTGGAACTCCCTTTCTCCCTGTCCACTGCCAGCTTTGAGTTGCTTAATAGCCACTTCCTTACCATTAGGTAGAACCCCTCTGTGAACAAATCCAAAGCCACCTTGTCCAAGGAGATTGGCATCAGAGAAACCATCCGTGGCCATTGCTAATTCTTCATAGGTGAATGTGCTTTTCGAAAATCCATGGGCATATCCAGGCGAAGGTGGTGGAAGTGGTGTGTCAACTCCAGAATAACTAGAGCTGGATCTTCCACTGCTTAAAAATGGAGGTGGTGGGGGGGGCGGCAGGGCAAGGGAAGACTGAGGAGTAGGGCCTTCAGATGACGAATATGGAGGTCGTGATGCAAATGCAGGCGGAGGAGCAGGTTGGGGAGGGATTTTCACAACATGATCAGCCTGTGCAGGTGGAACATTTTGTTGCCAGTTGGCAGGTCCTCCATCATTTGGATCAACTGATAACACCAAACGTTTTATCAGAACATGACATTCCAATACATGAGATCAAAGACTGAAGTAACAAGATAATCCATACCATGTGGAACAACTGACAACACCATACTTATTTTGTTAGAAGATGTTGCACCCAAAATATGAAATGGAAAAAAAAACTATGTAGTAACGATATAACCAAATCATTCAAAAAATTAACAAATAAAAAATCAGACATTTCATCAGCAGATGGATGATCATCCAAGACGTGAATCGAAAGACTATGAAATAACAACACAATCCACTGCAGTAACACAACATAATACATTATTTAAGAATAAACCTGCAGCATGAAAAACATCAAAGCAATCAAACAATTCGGGAGAAGCATATACATGACATTGCTAGAATTTATTCAGAAAACAAAAAGTAGCTGGAAGTTTAAGCTTGTTACTAGCTATATACTTTTCAATGGCAGTGGTGGAGCCGGCGGATAACCATACCCGGCATCCGAATGGTGCCTCCTCTTCTTCTTCTTGCAACAAACACAAAGAAGACTCAGAATAACAAGCACAATCACACCTGCGACCGCAATTCCCACCACCACCGGAGTCGAAATCGCCATCGACGAGTCCGAACTCGGCCCTGACGATCTCGGCGGCGACATCCGCGACCCGCCACCAGACCCCTCCGGAGTCCGGCCGCTCGACGGAGGCGAGGGCGGTGTTCGGTCACTCGCCGGCGGCGAATGAGGCGTCTGGTAACTCACCGGCGGCGGAGGCGAAGAGGACGGCGGAGTGGCGACGCGAGAGGACGGCGCAGCCGGAGGCGGGGCTAAGACGGGCGGCACGGCCGGAGGTACCGGCGGGGAGGATCCCGGCGGCGGGGGAGGCGCCGGCGGAGAAGATACCGGCGACGGGGAGGTCGCCGGAGATGGGGACGCCGACATTGCCGGAGTGAGAAAGCTTCCGGCTACCGACGGCGGAAGAAGCTGAAAATCGAATCTTTGGGGGCGAGGAGGTGGAGCAGCTCCGGCAAGGGTCGCCGGAGAAGATCGGGGAGTGTTGGTGGGGCGACCAAGATTCTTGCAAGGGAAGTGTCCGTTGAGTTGATGGATTAGCTTAAAAAAGGTGTCTTGGTTTACTTAATTGTAATTATGTTAAATAATTAAATTAGATGGATGGAGTCATTAAAAATTGACTTTTGTTAATGCAACGGTTAATGGGTCACTAAAGATAGACTCGTTTTGTCTTCAAATAAGAAAAAAAAAAAAGAAAAAGAAAAAGAAAAAGTAAGACTTAGATCCAATTGTCAAGAGTTTTGGAGGTTATATTTTTCTTAAAAAATATGGAAATGAAGATGCAAGTTGAATTTTATAGTCCAAGCATTTATCATGCACCTGGCTGGCAATATGTGTAATACTCAGATCGCACGTCACTCCAAGGTCTCACAACAAGGAATTAAGTTTGTACACTACAAAAGTTTGTGTTAAAAAAAGTTTCACCGGGTTTCCAATGTGAACGACGAAAAATAACGTCAGGTGCACGTGTTAAGAAACTCATAACTTCCCCTCATCTTTAAAGAGATTAAAATTTTAAATATTTTTACTTAAAAAGATTTAAACCAATTAAATAAGTCTTACAGCATAGTAAATGCTACAACAAATCCTTAGCCAAAGCCACTTAAAAATGACAAAGAACGTAAAAATACTATGTATAAATGGTGATCAAAAAATAATAACAAGGCAACAACATGTATTAGGTAAATGAGATAATGCTCAAATGATCGGAAATTGCTAGCAGGTAGAAGAAACAAGCGAAAGACAAATTACAATATATCGAATAAATGTATTTACAATTTTTAATGGGTAGGAGGGGGTGTACACATTAATCTTTTTACAATTTTCTTTGTAATGTTATTTAACCACTTAATAGCGAGTTTGGTTGAAATTAGAAAATTTGTAAGAAAATTATTTTTTAAATTTTTTTGATATTGTTATAAAAATGATATAATTTATGAAATACTATTTGGCAAGTTGTAATTATGTAAGAATTTGAACGAAATATAATCAGGTCCTCTCTTCTTTTTTATTTTGAAAGATATTTTAGTTATTGTAATATAAAATTTCAATAAATCTTATAATTTTTTATACTATTATAACAATAGCTTATATAAAATAATCATTGACAATTTGTAGTTATTCAGGAATTCTAACGTTTGAAAAAAATATAATTAGGTTAATTTTTTTTTGGGCTAACATTTTTCATCGTTTTGTTAAAGTGCCTTCATTATCATTATTATTATTACATAAATACATATTTTACAGTCCAACATTTTTTAATCCCTTATTGTTATAATTTGATATTTTCAAAAGATACAAAATAATGCTAACAATCACTCCCACAAAATTTCCAAGGGTCTATAAGGATTTTGGGTTATTTGATTATTTCTTTATCAAAGAACTAGTAAAGCATCCAAGGACATGCAAGCTTAAAAAAACACAAGCGTGTTAAATGGGAAAACACCAGGGGTGTAAACGAGCAAGTTGAGCTGAGTGGGAATATTTTAAATTTTGTTTAATTTTTGGCAAATATGTTTGAGCTTATTTAAGTACTGGACAAGCTTTGATGTATTATTGATCGATCTGAACTCTTCCAAAATTCACAGTGTTTGGGCTTGGCTCGTATTTGGCTCGTTATATTTTCGAGGTGAACGAATATTTGCGTTTAACTTGTGCTCGACTTATAAAGGATTAAAATTTTTTTTCCAACACTATATAAGTTCAATGTGACCTTAATAGTATTGACGAGCCGAGTCGAACTAAATATTTTTTCGAATTTGAATACATTGAACTCGAGTTTTAAGTTAAGCCGAGCTGAATGCTCCTTAGCTCAAGCTCTGTTTATTGTTCAATGAGCTATCCATTTCGAGCCGAATATTTTTTTGAGCACAAAATTAACGAGCATGAGTTTAGCCAAATCGAATTGAACGTAAAATACTTGCGAGCAGGTTTAACTTATTTACATCCCTAAAAAACACTAAGGCTAATTCGAAAAGCAATCCAAGTCTTAACCAGAAAACCCATAATAACTTCGCATTTAACCTGACATATAAAATGTATCAAGTTTATTCCCGTACAATGCGGATACTAATTTACTATTTATTATTTTTAAAAATCAAACAAATATATCTCATCCTCAATTATCCTAGTATAAAAGCTAGTATTAATAATGCAGAATATTTTCTATTTAAGGTTATTTTAATGCAATTCATTACTGGGTGCAGAATTTTGACTTAAAAATTTAATTATTAAGCCCAATCCCCAATTTCATCAATCCTTGCTAATATTTTAATAATTTTTTCTTTTACAAGACAACATTATAGTCATAAGCAATCACTAATATAACAATACTAGCAAATATGTTACTATTGTCTATACACTTGGAAGACTACAAAGGTGACAAAACAATGGTCTCATCAAATGGCCGGGGATAGAGGGCTAGGGATTTGTTTTAGCAAATGTGATAACAAACTCGTTATAATATTTACATAATTGTTTAAATTTCTTTAATTCAAAGATATTAAATTAATTATTACAGTTATAACAAAGAGATTAAATTAATTATTACAGTTATATTTTTAAACACTCCTCATTAAAAAATTTAAACCAATCAAATAAATATTACAGCAGCAAATCCCTGCCCTCATCAAAGAGGCAATTCGTAACGTCAATATTGGCGTAGCCCCCTAACATCCAAATATTTGTCCATCTCGTGCTTTTCAACTACTGCCCCAATGCATGCAAACATTGATATTTTTATGGTCTCATGAGTTTGAAATTTTTCAAATAGTTTTTTTTTCAACTACTAAATTGGTTGATTAGAAGTTGATTTTATAAAGAGATAATCGACATACAATACAATCTACTCTCCCTTAATATTAGTCCTTTTGTATTTTTATGCGTATTAACTCCATGCCCTAGCTGTGCATGCACGAGCACCATAGCGCTAAACTCAAATTTCTACTCTTTAGTTTTCTTTTATTTTTATATTTTATTTTTTTCTCATTCGAACTCCTACAATTAAAAATAGAGCCTTTATATACATTGAGCTACATTTCATACATAGTTTATGCAAATTGTAGCTTTTATTTGAATAATTTAGTTCTGCTCCTCAAAATCCACGTAGATAAATATAATAATAGCTAATTAGGATATTTATATATTTTCAAATCAATATGACGCTTTTAACTATTCTATCTTAATTATCAAAGTAATTGTAGTAAAAATTAGTTTTAAATTATCTTTAAACTAGTATATTTTAAAAAACTTAAATTAGGTCATATAGGTACCAATATAAAATAAAATTTTATAAACCTCTTCCTTCTACACTCTAGTGTACAATTTTGTTCATATAAATTCTTTAATATGTGAGGCCTACTTTAGAGATATAATTCATATAAATTACATGAGGTGTCGGCCAACTTGTTTTTTTCATAAAATTAATGTAGTGAGCTTGACAAGATTCCAAAATATTTTGACTTTATGATTTTTTATCTAAGAGGCAAAAACTAGAGTGCTCCCAAACCAAAAATAATGGGGTTTTTGTAACCTCTTGGCGTTGGTCGGTTGGACATTGGAAATTGTAAAAAGCCCTAACTCAAGTCAGAGTTTTATAGTAGTGAACCACTCGGTTGAGCCATTGGTTCGAGTTGAGTGAGTTTCATGACACGCGTGTTGAGCCGAGGCTAGCTGTGCATTATGAGTGATGAGGGTCAAGTGTACCTGAGTATATAATGATAACGTCAGAAAAATGATTATAAATGAGTTATTAAAGCATATGACACTATGTAGTTATTTTTTATATACATTTGATCATAGAATTATTTTTAGGCCGGATAACACACTAGGATGTGTTATATAACAACTTGGATGGGTTGTTAGTTATAGAATATGTCATTTTGATATTATGGAAGGTATTATATTTTATGGTATTTTCCCATTTTTTCTAGATTTTTCTTGAATTTATTAGGAGTTAGTTATTATTTTTGACTCGAGTCGGATTCGAGTCAACTTTTATTTATGAAATTTCCACCCAAACCTTCCCCGACACTTCCCCTTCCTCACCCCATCGCCGTACAGATTCATGCTGCTGACACCTCCTCCAGCTGCCATGCCTCTAACAACCTCTGTCGGGCCATCGCTCAGCCTTTGCTCCATCTTCTGGCCGCCATTCGACCTCCATGATGCCTTGATGCCATGCCCTAGAGTCACACACCTCGATGCAAAATCCGTCGTTAGTAGGGTCGGTCCGCTGCTGCGTGCCTTTGTTGTCGCCCCCTTCGACCCCAAGAGCCTTTACCCTCCCCAAGCGCCGCCGTCGAGGCCGGTCAAGGTCTGATCGGACAAGCTGACCGATTCTAGCCAACTCACAGCCGCCGCTGCCGCCGTCACTACCACCATAGTCTGGTCGAGCTTGTCAAGCCAGTGCCGATCCACAACCCTGATCGCCTCGTTGGAAAAGTTGTTATAAAGTCGCCGAAAAACTGCCTAAAACTACTGAAAAATCACAGGAAAATCGGATTTACTGGAATTCGGCAAATTTTTACCAAATTAATCCAGCTGAACCTAATTAAACTTTGGATGTTGTTGGGTGCCCAATTCCAGTCCTGAATAGCATGAAAAACCTAGTCTTCGCCGATACCCAATGACGCGAGGTATAATTAGCTCCGACCTAATTAATTGAAATTGATAATTAATTGAAACATGCTAGGACTTAATTGATTGATGTGATAAAATATTTGATTGTAAATAACAATGAATTTGTGTGATTTGAATTTTATTAAAATAAATGCTAAGGAACTAATTAAATAAATTAAGTATGAATTCATAATCAAATGCAATGTAGCCTAGAATATCTTGATATAGATTAATGTGTGTGCGTTGATGTGCGTGTGATATAGGATGTGTGAATACATCATAGTGAGCGTTAGTTTTTGGTTTTGATGTGTAGGTAAGGAGTAGGAGCTCACCATTTAGGTGTGTGGACACGATTGGAGTTTCTAATAGGTTCATTTAAGACTCATTCTATTGTGAATAGTTGTAAATTAAATGCTCGAATGTTTTATTGTAGGATTGTTGTGAGACAACCCTAAAATGTTTTTCATGTGATTATAATTGCAACTAGAACTGGAGAGGCTAAGCAATGGAGTCTAGACTCGGCTCAGAAGAAAGAAAATGATGATAATGGAAATGTTGTGAGAAGAACATCATGTTTTTGCTATGTTTGCTATTTCTATTGTTATCCATAAATAATGTTTTTTAGTGATAGGTGGTCCGTATTGCACTTTTAGGGAGACTTTGTTCGTTTTGTTTTAAAAATAGTTATTTTTTGAACTTTCCATATGTTTTTTTGTTTTGAATATGATTGCACATCATACCTAAAATAACATTAGAACCTAAGCATCTCATCCATGCATTGTATATTTGTATCACCATTTTGAGACTTAAAGGTTAGATCTGAATCGGCTTAACCGAATCAAGCAGATTAGCGAAAGGTTCGGTCATTAGTAACATTTTTGGTTTGGTTCTCAGGTGAACTGAAATCGGGTGTTACAGTCTTAGTATTAGAGCTAACCCTTGGTTGATTAAGATGACAAATGTGTTACAGGTTACATGTGTGAAAAAATTGCTCATAGTTATGCGGACAAGTGTATTTCTATCTAAATATTTTTGTTTGCAGATTTTCTAACCAATCCGTGGTGTGGTAGGGTGTTCAGGTTAGAGCGGTGATTACTAGCAGAATGTTGAGACAAATTCGAAAGACACAAATTAGGGCCTCATCCCCTCCATTACCCAGACAAGAGAGTCCCAGCCATGGTCATAAGGACACAACATCTAGTTGACCAAGGACTCCTATGCCACCAGGAAGGCCAGTATGGCAGTCTCAGTTAGTTGAAATAGTGAGAGCCATCATTGCACAATAGTACTAGTCGACAGGAGAGAGATGCAACGATTGCCAGATTGGTTGAGCCATAGATAGAGGTGCAGCAAAACCAAGAGGAATTCTAAAGAGAGCTTAGATAGATAGCCCTCTTAGCAGCTAGAGCTTAGAAGAGAGCAATAGTGAATGATGAGGCACGAGAAGAGCCAACCGTTCCCATGGGCCCTCCACCGCCACCTCCTCCTCCACCGTTACAACAGAGGACTACTCCAACAATGGCTCCTTTCTTTGCTCCATTTCAAACAAGAGTAGGTCTAGATGTCAGTGGATCCGCAATAGCAGGTAGCGGGCAGGCAACAGGTGAAAGTGGACTTGTAGGATTTGATAGTGTACCAATAGGTACAAGACCACAATTTTTGTAGTATGAGCTAGGAGATATATCTAACTGATCAATTGAGGGAAGGATTTAAAACTATGGCAGTGTGAAAAGTTCGTGAAGAATGGTGGGCGGCCATTCTTTGGAAAGTTGGAAGTAAAAGAGGCATTCCTGTGGATATCATCAATCATAGGAGTGTTTGGTAGTATGACATGCCCAATTGAGCATATGATATGCATCATTATAGGGGCATTTCAAGATGAAGCTAGAATATAGTGGGATTCAGTGCAGATTTCCACATTTGTCCACCGACAACCTCTGGACATTACCTGGGAAGAGTTTGATGGGAAGTACTTTCCGCCAGATGTTAAGAAGACAAAAGATCGAGAATTCTAGACACTAAAGCAGGGTCCCATGAGAGTGGTGCAACATGAGATCAGGTTTAGAGCTCTACAAAGGTTTGCGCGGGATTTGGTTCCAACTGAAAGAAGGAGAATAGAACATTTTTATGAGGGTCTCCATCATGAGATCCAGATGGCCTACTTGGATAGGAAGTTTGGCCACCCTTGGCGATGTAGTGAGAGTTGTAGGTGAGGCAAAACGAGTTATAGTTACTCGACCTCACCAAGACTTTGACCAGAGGTAGCAACATCCAAGGTCATATCAGCCAGAGCATGGAGTGCAACAGAGACGTTGAATGCACCAGTTTCCATTAGGGCTATGGATGGCTAGGTTCAACACAACAAAGCACCTTTCTATCAGAATTTTAAACATCATCATCAAGGTGAGTGTAGAGCAGGCACTAATGCATGCTACCGTTGCAGTCACCCAGGACATAGAGCCGCCGAGGTTAGGACAACAATCACCTTTTTGTCCAATTTACAAGCACTGTCATAGAGGTGAGTGCAGAGCAGGCACAGACACATGATATAGTTGATGTCAGCCAGGATATAGAGATTCCGAGTGCAGAGTAGGAACTAATGCATGCTACAATTGCGGTCAGCCAAGGCATATAGACGCAACTTGTCCAACTTGCTAGTACTCGCAGTTGACACTCCCAACGATTCAACGTAGACTTACACTTCTAGCTCCCCAGCTTCAGCAACATTAAAGAGGCCAACAGGGCCAAGGTGAGGGCTAGAGAGGCGGAGACCAACAGTCACCTACACAACAGTAGAGGGGACAAAACCATAGAGGGTACATGGCTATAGGATAGACTAGAGAAAAGAGGAGTAGACAACAAACACCGTCAGCTCAGAATCAGAGGGACTAGAATTAGGCGACACCACCAGTAGCACCTACTGCCCGAGCACTGTAGCAATCAATGAGGATGTACGTAGCCATAGTGGCAGAGGTACTAGAGGACATGATAGTCATGACAGATGCACTTCTCATGGGCTTTGTACTTGCACGAGCCCTAGGTGATTCTTGCTACACGCACTCATTTATTTTATACGCACTCATAAGTAGAATTGGATGTAAGATAGAAGGGTTAGGACATTCTCATATGGGCGAGTGTGCATAATGCCCTTGTTGAGAGTCAACAAGGACAACTTGTAGCTGATTTGATATTGTTCAAGATATAAGAATTTGATGTGATATTTGAATGAATTGGATGTTCAAGCATAGAGTAATGATAGATTGCCAAAGAAAGACAGTGACTTTTAGCCATGGAAGATGCCACTTTTTTGTCCAAGATCAGGGCAGAGATAAAGAACAAGGATGAATATCCTATTAGGATGCAGTGAGACAACTAGACCAAGGCAGTGAGCTGATAATGACAACTTTAGTACTGATTGAGTAGAGTTTCAGGATGTAGAAGGAGGGATCAACTCTTGAGGGACACAAGGATTTGTAGTTTACACAGATGCTTCATGCGTTGGTCTCGGTTGTGTTTTGATGCAAAAGGATAACGCTATAGCCGTGCATCTCGTTAGCTCAAGGTGCATGAGCATAACTATCCTACACATGACCTAGAGCTCGAGCAGCCATATTCATTCTCAGAATATGGAGGCATTACTTGTATGGAACATCTTTTAGACTTTTGACTGATCACGAGAGTGTGAAATACACCTTTACGCAGAAGGATTGGAACAACAGATAGAGAAGATGGTTACAGCTATTATCGAACTACGAGACCGACATAGCATACCACATGGCAAAGCAAATATGGTAGCAAATGCTTTGAGCAGGAGGCTAGTTCGAGGCTCCACAAGATTGGCAACAGTGTTAGTGACTTGGCATGCTATAGGACAGAGATGGTTGATCAGAATGATGACATGATTGACCATTTAGCCGAGTATGCTTGACAATTCAGGGTTGCATAGGAGAAAGATAAATAATTGAGTTAGTGGCTGGAACAGGGAACACACTAGGGATTGGCCAGAGATGCAGATGGGTTAGTCAGACTAAGAGGCCAACTATTTGTGCTAGATGTTTGAGAGTATCCTAGACTTTGAAGTATGATTCTTCACAAAGCTCACACGTCGAGATGATCAATGCATCTAACTAGAGTGAAGATGTACCACGATGTCTGACGAATATATTGGTGGTCAGGAATGAAGAGAGAGGTGTACGACACAATAGCCTAATGTGTGGTGTGCCAGCAAGTGAAAGCCGATCACGTACATCTAGGTGGAGCACTCAGCCATTGGAAACCACAGAGTGGAAGTGGGAGAGCATAGCTTACAACTTTGTAGTCAGTTTGCCTTGGACCCACCAATAGAAGGAAGTGATATGAGTCATTGTAGATCGACTCATAAAGAGTGTGCACTTCATACCAATCAAGATGGGTTATCGACTGACCTTGTTGGCCACACTGTACAAATAGGGCTGCTAAATGAGTGAGTGAGCTGAGCTCACCTTGTATTTGAACTCGACTCCTCTCTAGTGGGGTGATGAGATCCGACCGGGATGGGCGGTGCTCGACTTCTCTCTAGTCGAGGAAGGTCGCGAGAGGGTTGGTGATGCTGAGGTGGTGGCAACAGCCACCGGCAGTGGGATCAGCGATGGGAGCTATGCGCGGTTGTGGTGGCTTCACCACATCAGGAATGATCGGCGATGTTCTAGTGGTGACCGGCGGTGTCGATCGGTGGTGGTGCGGCAATTGGAGGCGGTGTTGGCGATGGAGAAGGAGGGAGGCGTTGAGGGTTTGGGGGAATGAGAAGTGTTAGGGGGAAGAAATGGGTCAGTGGCAATATCGTAAATAAAAATTGAATTGAGTCTGACTCGAGTAAAAAATAATAACTAACACATAATAAATCCTCAAAAAAATCTAAAAAATAGGGGAAATTCCCATAAAATATAATACACACACAATGACTTATTCTATAAGTAATAACCGATCAAAACTGTCTTATAACGTGTCCTAATGCATTACTCGACATCTTTCCGATGTTATCATCGTACACTCAGGAACACTTGAGTTTTATCGCTCATAACTCACGACTGGCCTTAGCTCAGTACGCGGTTCATGAAACTGACTTAACTCAAGCTGACGTTTGAACCGACCAATTCGCTAATGTAAAACTCTGACTAGAGTCACTGGTTTTACACATGGGCTTATTGACTGATGCCGGATCATATAGGAACTCGATTATAAGTATGATATTTTTATATATGCATTTTTATTTTCATAATGAACTATAAATCTTTTAGCTATCTTATCCATGTTTTTGGTGGTCCGTCTTTTATATTAGCCATAACATGCATATTTGTTAACCTTCCAATTTTAGTTAATTAAGCCATGATAAATAATTAAATTATTATGAGAGAGATTTTTTGTAGGTAGCAGACTCATGCTAATTTAAATTGGTTTTTATTCTTTTGTTATAGTAAAATTATTTTTAGAATTTATATTAATAGTCAATAATAAGATTTATCAACGATATTAAATGTGTTTTGAGTAGGTAAGTGATATTTTATATAATATTATATTATTTTGGGTCGAACTCGAGCTCGAGCTACGAGTCGATTTTGAGTCGAGTGAATACCTAATGCTCACGAGCTAACTCGTCCAATTAGCAACCCATGTACAGAGATCAAATAGTCAGGCTACATGGAGTGTCACAGAAGATCATACCAGATAGGGATCCGAAGTCCACATCTCGAGTCAAGATTCAGCATAGCCATTCACCCTCAGATAGATAGGCAGACTGAAAGAACCATATAGATACTAGAGGATTTGCTCCGAGCTTGAATTCTGGACTTCAGATGAAGTTGGGAAGAGCATTTACCTCTTGTAGAGTTCTCGCACAACAAAAACTATCAGGCCACAATCGGAATGGCATCATTTGATGCACTATACATAGGCTATGTCAATCCCCAATATGTTAGGTAAAGGGTAGCAAACCAGTAGTAGTTGGGCTGTGTAGTGATGTAGATTAGGAAGAGAATGAGGTTAGCTCAGGATAGAAAGAAAAGGTGTGCTGATTAGCGTAGACGTGAGGTTTTTTGCGTTAGGAGGTCACGTTCTCCTTAAGGTCTCTCTGACTAAGGATAACTTGAGATTCAAGTAGCATGTAAGACACAGTCTACTATATATCGTACAATTTGTTGATCAAATGCATGGGACCAGTGGCTTAAAGGCTAGCATTGTTGCCTCATCTATCGGCTATGCACGAAGTCTTCCATGTGTCACTGCTGAAGGCGTAACATTCAGACAACTCTCATGTTGTCAGTTTCAAACAGATAGAGCTGCAATTGGACCTCACATATCCAAAAGATGTAGTCAAGATTGTTGATCGCCAAGTGAAGATTCTATGAAGAAAAGAAATTTCACTAGTACGAGTGTAATGGGCTTGACTAGGAGTTGAAGAATCTACATGGAAATGTCAAGACGAGATGAGGAAGAGATACTTAGAGCTATTTGAGCAACCAGCTTCACAATCAAGTACTCTAGCTAAGACTTAGCTCTTTCATATTATGGATGAGTTTGAAACCTCTTTAGGAAAAAATTCAAGGACTAAATTTTTCTAAAGGGGGAAGGTTGTAAAACCCATGACTCAAGTTAGAGTTTTACATTAGTGAACCAGTCAGTTCAGCCGTTGGTTCAAGTTGAGTCAATTTCATGACATGCATACTAAACCGAGGCCAACCGTGTGTTTATGAGCTGAGGCCATCAATGTGTTTCCCGAGTGTATGATGATAACAATAGAAAAGTAATGAGAAATGAGTTATTAAAGTATGCGACATTATGAAATTATTATTTTTATACATTTGATCATAGAATTATTTTTAGGTCGAATAACACATTAGGACCTGTTATATAGCATTTTGAGTGGGTTATTAGTTATAAAATATGTCATTTTGATGTTCTAGAGTGTTTTATATTTTATGGTATTTTCCCATATTTTTTGAATTTTTCATGAATTTATTATGAGTTAGTTCTTATTTTTGACTTGAGTTAGAGTTGTCAACTTTTATTTATGAAATTGCCAACCAAACCCTTCCCGAACACTTCCCCTTCCTCACCCTGTCGCCGACCCGATTCACGCTGTTGGAGAAGCCTGATGTCGCTAGAATCTTGCCGTGAAGCACTCGACTGGAACGGAAAACATGTGAAAGAGGCCAATTTTAGGGCCTACCACTAGGTAACCAACACCATTACATACCAAGTTCAGATGGCAAAATTGTAGCTTGCATATCCCTCCATTGACCCGTGCCTTGCCACCATGCCAGGGAAGCCCGCCATTGCCTGAAAAGCAAAGAGAAGCCCCCCACGGTTGTAAAACCTTAGCTTCAGGTTAGGGGTTTTACTCACTTATAGTTTAGCCCTATTCGGGCTTGCCTTGAGTTGGTTCGAGTGAATTTGAGTCAAACCAGTTTTTAGACCATGAATATGAGGCTTAAATGGGCCATATGAGCATGCTATGGAGGTTTAGTATGCTCGACATGCAGATGATAGCTTCAGTCATGTTACATAAGAGCATGAGTTATCTATAGATTTTTTTATATGTTAGGAATATTTTTAGGCTTAGATCTAGGCCATTGTAGCATTTATTATTTGTTTGGGATTTTCATGGTAATTAATTTACATGCCCCATACGGATTTGAGTCGCAGGTTTTTACCAAATTACCCATGTGGGCTTAGCTTAATTTGAGTCGCAGGTTTTTACCCGATTGACTTCAGGGTTTTGAAGCTCATTTAGCCTTCATGCCTCAATTCCCACTTATAGAATCATTTTTAAGACTTTAGTCACTTTTGACTTTTGGACGACCTCGATCCGAGCTTCATATATATATATATATATATATATATATATATATACCTATAGGTGGGCCCCACTACATCCACGAATAATTAGACATCAAATAGTGCCATGTGGCAATATTAGAGTTGTCCACATCAGCTCTAGCTTCACCCAGTTATTTTTTAGAGTTTTTCCCATGATTTTAGATGATTTCCATCCCTAGCACCGCCGCCACTTCGGCTTGCCACCTCCGACCACCGGATCAGCATCACCATGATCTCATCGCGACCGATTATCATCCCATAGTAGTCACCACCATTGGTGCCACCGCAGTCACTACTGTTTGAGCCTTTTTTCGGCACCAGTGATCCACCTTCCGCTAATCAGACCAGCCAGGCAGCTTCCCCTCACCAAGATCTTCATTTTGAGACCACACATGGCCACCTCCATTGCTGCAATCGCCGCCTACAAACTTGCACTCGACGGCGATTCCCCTATGCCACCACCACTAAGTGCCTTGTCGCCTAGGTCATCGATCACGACTGATGGCGACCCTAGCCTCGCAACTGTCGCCATTTTTAGTGAGTGGCACTACTCACCCCGTCACACCTGATTGCCCGCATTATCAATTGCCAGCATGGGTTTGTGTTTGCCAACCAGCATTCGTGCCTGCCTTCCCAACCCTGTTCACCACCCTGCCAACCTGTCTCCTAGCCCGTGTTAAGTGTCTACATCTGTGTCCACCAATTAAGACCAGCCCAACCAACTCAATCAACCAGTTTATTTAACTCAGACCAAGTAGACTTGGCCCGACATGGTTCGGTCTAGTTCAGTTAACCTGGTTCAACTCCTATTCTCGGCTATTTTTCGACTGCTTTCGGTAATTCGAGAGACCCTACATTATTTTAGATGAATATTCAGACTATTTAGGATATTTTGACACTATGAGTATTATTATTTATTATTTATTAATCTATTTATTTATTCATTATTGTTTATTTATTTTTATTTGTATGTTTATCATATATGCTGAATTTTTACATGATTATATATTATTATTAATGTTATATTTACTTATTAATATTAGTCTTATTTATGTTTACTAAATTGTATATATATTTCCCGAGTAAGAGATAGTATGAAAATGCCAAGGCATAAGAAAAGCCAGGATAGGACGTTGTTCAAGCCAAGACTTACGGCTCTTGATTAGTACCCTTATGAGTGATTCTAATAGAGAAAAATATATGATTGAATTTATTGAGCATGAGAGTCATCTCTCATGTGCCAGTTTGATTATTTAGTTATTTCTAGACCAGTAACACTCATTATTGACTTTTTTCATATTATATACCTATGTCTTATGATCCTTAGTCGGCTTTGGTGGGATGATAGATAAACGCTGCACATGTTTTAGCATAACAAAATTATTTTTTTTTCATACTTTCATTTATAATTAATGTGTTTTAATGAATATTTAGTAATGTCTTCCATTCTCAAGATGCCAAATGGGTTATTTCGATCTATATTATTAATCGCGTCTTATAGATTACCAGCTTTCGACATAAATCAACTCGATCATAACATTTCTGATTTGATTGTTTGGTGAACCGAAATAGGGGTGTTACAGCCGGAGCTGTGGAGAACTTGCAAGCCGCCATCTTCTCGACCTCCGTCTTGCCAACACATATCATCTTCGACCACATCTGTAAAATCCGTGACTCGAGTCAGAGTTTTACAGTAGCGAATAGTTGGTTCAGCCGTTGGCTCGAGTCGAGTCAGTTTAATGACACACATATTGAGTCAGGGCTAGTCGTACATCATGAGTGATGAGGGTCAAGTGTACCTGATTATATGATGATAACGTCGAAAAAATGATGAGAAATGAGTTATTAAAGTATATGATCATATGTAGTTATTTTTTTATACATTTGATTGTAGATTTATTTTTAGACTGAATAATGCATTAGGACACATTATATAGCAGTCTGGATGGGTTATCAGTTATAGATTATGTCATTTTAATGTTATGAAGTATATTATATTTTATGGTACTTTTCATATTTTTTTGGAATTTATTAGGAATTAGTTCTTATTTTTGACATGAGTCGGAGTTAGTATTATTTTTCTCCCCTAACCCTGATCGCCGCCCCCATCTTAGCCGTTGTTGCCTCCAACAACTGCCCTACCGCCATCGATCGATGCCGATAGACTCCGTCGGAGCTCCACCGTGCCATCTCCCACCATCTTGGTTGCCGCCCGGCCTCCACGATGCCCCGATGCCACTGAACATGCCTTGCTCCCGACACCCTTCCACCGCCGCCGTGCCACCATCACCGCCCCCTTCAACCCTAGATGCTTTTCACCCACCGAGCACTGCCACCAAGGTCGGCCAAGGGCTGATCGGACAAGCCGACTAACCCCAACCTACTGGAAGCCACTGCCCTCACCACCCTCACCATCACTGTGTTCGGGTTGAGCTCGCCAAGGCGGAGCCAACCCACAGGCCCGATCACCAAGCTGGAAAAGTAGCAAGAAAACACCGAATTCAACAAACCAAATTTTCACCAAATTCAACCAGCTAGAATTGATCGAAATTTGGATGCTGCCTAGTGCCAAATTTGAGTCCTGAACTATGCGACAAACACTAGTCTTCGCCAATCACCAACGATGTGAGGTATAATTAACTCAGATCTAATTAGTTAAAAATTACTAATTATTAGCACAACATGCTAGGATTGGATTGATTGACATAGTAAATTATTTTCATTGTAAATAGAAATAAAATTGCTTGATTTGAATGACATGAACTAGATGTTAATGGCCTAATTAGGTGAATTAAGTATAAGTTTCAAATTAACTACACTGTAATTTAGACAATCATGATGTGAATGCCTAATATGATCAAGTATGTTAGTTAGGATCTGTGATGTATCATAACGGGCATTAGCTTTTAGTTATGATATGTAGGTATGAAGTAAGAGCTCGCCGCTTAGGCGCGTGGACACGATTGGAGCTTCTACTGATGTCTATTTAAGACTTGCTTCTAGTTGACTCTTTCACTAAATTGTGATTTGTTTTAACAGGTAAACGGACATATCGAGTGGTGAATTTATCGTATCCCACTCCACATGGGCCATTTAGTCCTACAAATTTCCGTATTAATAATCCTCGAGGATGAGATCCCTTGAGTTTGTTTTTGAAAAATCAGATCCTACATTATTAAAATCCCTACCTAGACTTACGTATATATAGTTTTCTTGGTTTTTTAGTGAGATGAGACAAGGTGAAGTCGATTCACATGTGTCACAAGTGGTCACATGCCAGTTAAAGTAGGCTCTAGATTAGTGAGTGGGTCATTCCATTCCCAAGAGATCCTAACAGCTCCTAAGTCCTCAAACCCGAAGAAGTGTAGAGGATTATGGGTACTGCAATGTTGTGCATGCCTAGACTTGTGGATTCAAAGAGTACTAAAGGAGTGATATGGAGGATGCAGAGGGCTCTAGAATAATTGATTTTTCTATGCAAGATATAGTTTGAAATTGTCGAGGCATCTCATGAGTCAGAATGAGACATTGTCAAGCCGAGGCTAAGAGCTCTTGACTAGTGCCCTTATGAGTGATTCTAATGAAGAAGTATATGAATGATTTTATTTAACATGAGTGTTAGCAGTCCTATGCCAATTTAATTATTAGTTATTTTTGGACAAGTAATACTCGTTACTCACATTTTTGTATTATATATGTAGGGGAACTTGAATGCCTGAGTGTTGTTGGGACTCTGGAGGAGTAGCAATGCAACTTGCACACATACCTGTCGAGACTGAAAGAGAATGTGATGTGATGAATTGGTGTGAATGGTGGCAGATGAACATCTTAATGTCTTATTGCATGAAATAATGTGTGTGAAAATATTGTATATAGAATGGAAGATGTTGAGCTAATGGGGTCGAGACCCAACATAGGTAGACAAAAATGGTCATGATGTAATTGTGTGTGAAAAGTAAAATGTTCTCGTATTGTTTTATGTTTTTATCATTATGTATATATATTATTTGTCATTGATAGAGTGATCCCTATTGCACTTTTCAGGGAGACTCTGCCTGTTTTATTTTAAAAATCGTTGTTTTTTTTAACTTTTAATGGGCTGCTTGTTTTGAATATGAATGACATATCATATCATGCATCTAGAATAACTTTAGAGCCTAAACATCTCATCTATGCATTGTATGTTTGCATCACAATTTTGAGACACCGAAGGTTGATCAATGTCGGCTTAACCGAATTAAGTAGATTAGCAAACAGTTTGGTTACTGGTAGTATTTCTCGTTTAGTTCACGGGTGAACCGAATTGGGTTGTACAACTTCACAGCCACCAGTACACTCATGTCACTACCCCGACGAGATACATCCGAGAACTACAGCTAGAGGCCCCCTGTCACCGGGAAATAGCCAAGAAGTGGCCCACCGGAGAAGAAAGGATCAGAAATCAGAAATGTGTCGTCAAGTTTGAAACCACCGTCCAGCCAGCCTCGGCCACCATCGGCCATGACACCACTTTTACTGAACTCTCCTAAAAACAGAGAACAAATCCTGACAGAGATCCATCAGATAGAAAGCCGTAGTCACAGAAAAAGTCACCAAAAAGAGGTCCATCGGACCTGCACGATAACGACAAGCAGCCATCTTCCTAACCTCCATCCGGTCGGCCCAGGCCATCTCCGACCACGCCACTACCTTGACTCAGTTACACTGCCATCGGAAACAATCTCAAGACAAGTACCGCATAAAAACACCTCCACCGTCAGAACAAAACACGGCCATGTAAAACCCAGCTTCAAGTTAGGGTTTTACCCGGTTGTAGTTTTGCCGGTTTGAGCCAGTCTTGAGTCGGTGTTGGCGAGCTCGAGCCAAACCAATTTTCAGATCATGAGTATGGGGCTCAAATGGCTGTATGAGCATGTTATGGTAGCTAAGTATGTCTGATATGTAGATTATAGCTTGAGGTAGGCTACAAAAGAACATGAATTATCATTGTATATGCACGATATACGAATGATTTTTATGGGTTAACCAGGGCTGTAGGCATAGATTTAGGCCGTTGAAGCGTTTAGTATCCGCTTGGGATTTTTAGGGTATCTCATTTATATGCATCATAGGGATTTTGGATTATCAGATTGTGCCCCTGTGGGCCTAACTTGCTTGAGTTGTAGGTTTTTACCTGATTGAGTAGAGGGTTCGAGGCCCATTTTGTCTTCTTGCCTCGACTCCCACATATAGAGCTACTTTTAGGACTTGAGTCAGTTTTGACTTTAGATGATCTTGATCCCAGCTTTCTGTCCATATACATATTGCATATACCCATAGGTGGGCCCCACTAGGCCACAAGTTGTGAGACATTCAAATCATGCCACATGGCAAGATTTGAGCTATCCATGTCAGCCCTAGCTTCCACCTAGTTATTAGAGATTTTTCATGATTTTAAGATTTTTACACCCTAGCGTTGTTGCCACTTCAGCTCGTCATCGATGAGTCTCCGGCTCGCCCCCGGCCATAGGACCGACAACATCAAGAGTGCCTCGCGGTCAACTATCGAGTCCCCTCACCATCACTGGCGTCATCGGCGACGATTGTTTATAGCTTGTTTCAGCTGCCACCGCCACCCATTCGAGCCATTTTCCTGGATAGGTTCATCTTACCGAGACCTTCATTTTGAGACCACCCATGATCATTGCCGTTGCCACGATCACTGCTAGTGAAGCCACCGTACTTGTGGCGATTTTGCCCCTTTTTTCGGCCAGTCAGGAGCCAGACTCCACTGATTGCCATCACCATCATCTTCCTCATCGTCAGGGCTATCGATCCCGAACGGCGGCTACCCAAGTTGTGCCGCTGTCGACGTTTTTCGGCGATGTATGCCGTCCGACCCGTCGAACCCCTTTACTTGCGTCATGTCCACATGGTCGTGTTCACATTCACCAGCCTGAGTTCTATTTACCTGTTCGTGTCCATGTCCATGTCCAGTAGTCCAGACCAACCCAGCAAACCCAGCCCACCATTTTATCTGACCCAGATTGAGCTAACCCTGCCAACTTGGATAACAATGATGATTATGATATTATTATAATTCATGATTAATTAAAATTAACTAACTATTTATTTATTGAATGATTATGTGTTTTTTTATTGAATTATTTACATGTTTACTAACACGAATATATGTGATATTTACTCGTGTTTAGCTGTGTATTTATATAGTACATGTTATTATTATTTTATGTTAAGAGTATTGATTATTTTCATGTATTTATTTTTTATCTATTTATTTATGAGAGTATGTATTTATTTATTTATTATTTTTTATTTATTATTTCTTTTATTTGGTCTCTATTTGTGTGCTGTGTGTTTAGCTGTAGGTTTATTTAGAGGTCTTCTTTATTAGGATGTATTGATGATGTGATCGCACACCACAAGCATGCATCATGTAGAAATGTTATTATTTTACTTAGCAATGAGCTTCGATGTAGGTTTTGGAGTCCAAGCTTGGTGTATAGGAGACGTCACACTTGGAGGTTGAACCACACGTTCGTTAGGACTCTTCTCACTTTTTATCGCTATACTATATTGCTGATTTGATTTCCAGATTGCAAGACGTGTTAAGTGGCTATTTTATCATGCCCCACCTAACACGAGTCATTTAGATGTATTTTATTTTCGTGATTAATAACCATCAAGGACGAGACCCCTCGAGTCTAATTTCAAAAACAAGATCCACCATACGTTGCCTTCAGGCCTATTATACAAATCCCTTCACAGGCCTATATGTGATTTTCTCGAATTTTCGAGTGAGATGTGAGACAGCTGACTACCTCTTCTTGAGATATGGCACGTGTTAGTCAAAGCGGGATTTGGATTTGGTGAACGTCCGTTCCATTCCCGAGGGAATCTAACAACTCCACCTTTGAGTTCCTCAAACCAGAAGAAGTGTGGAGGTTTACGGGTACTGCAATGCAGTGCATGTCTAGACTTATAGTTTCAATGGGTACTGAAAGTGCATGCTTGAGATTACTTGGCCTTTGTATTCTGGGTCAGGAATGATATGGAGGATGTAGAGGGCTGAAAGAAAAGAAAGTGATTTTCCTGCAAAAGGGATAGTTTGTAAAGTTGATGAAACATGAGATGAGATAAAAAGGAGATGACATAAACAATTTAATCTTTTTTCAGTTGAGTCTAAATAGGTTTAGGTCCGAGTCCTTCATCCGTCTAGATTGCTTGTCAATCTGTTTGAAAACAGTTTTGATTGATCCTAGCCCCACTAAGACCCGCAACATGGTTCTTGAGGTCCTCTGACAGCCCTACTGTAACAACCCGCCCTAATCGGCCAGGGGTTACTAAAAAATATAAATGAGGTAAAAATAACATTCAAGAACATGAATCGTAACATGGAAAATAATTCTAGAAATTTATTAATCATAAAAATAAATCATTGTTATGATAGCATGCATCAATACATAAAATAAATTAAGCATGTGAGCACAAAGTCCCACAGCTCTGATCATTTCTCGTAGCCACATTTATAACACAAAAGAATAAAAGGAGGTCTAATTTATTATCAATTCTCTAAACCTAGGTTGGTAAAAGAACCACCAACTACACTCTTAATCCTCAGTCCAAAGCTGCTCACCTGTGGTCACAGAACCGCATTAATGATAAAACCACTAAGCCGCATATTTAAATGAACCAAGCCAATATAAACCCTATCTTTATTTCATAAGACTTTTAGTAGTTATGAGCCTATGCCGAGCTCTAATTATGCCAGGAAAGGTAGCCACCTCATCTAGCAACCATCCCATGCATGCGCACACACGCTACATGGCCCACAGCCTATAGTTACCGTCTTGCGCCACTACACCCTGTTACCCCTTTCGGCCTGGGGGTAGGTATTTTATCTTTCTAGTAATCTTAAAAGTGCAGCCCCGTTTCAGACTGAGTCAATTCCTTGACCCCAATTACGTTCAGTGCATGGTGATTGAATCTGGGCTCAGGCTGACCAGGGCTGCATGGTAGTTCGCAAGTGAACTTGTAATCGGAACCAACAATCCTAGTCTGAATGAGAACATGAAGCATACAATATTCAACAATATTATTATTAACTAAATGACTTAAGTGTGTCATTATTAAAACTCGACAACAGATTGCATATAGTATTCAACAATATTAAACATTAAACTCTCACCATTTACAACAAGTCTAGAGAGATAATTAATTATTTATGTGAGAAAATTATTTAGGTCAAGCTTTACGTTTTAAATTAATTATTTAATTACAATTCACCCTTAGCAAATGATAAAATAATTATTAACTTACTATCATGTATTTAATTAGTGATATTAGTGGACTTTCATTGATGCATTAATTATTTAACTAGAGAAATCTTATTAAGATTATTGTCCTAGCCATTAGGTTAACCATGAAACTTCTAATCGATATCATAATTTAATTCTAATTAATAAATAATAGTTACTTAGTCCATAAATAATAGCTTGGATATATATATTAATAATAATTTATTAACTTTTCACTAACTCTAATTAATTATCCTAAAATTATTGACATCATCGTGTCCAATTATTTAATACAACTTGTATTAAAATTTGAAGGATATCATTCGTACGATTATTTTAATTACTTAAATCGTTAATGGTTCGAACTTTATTTATCGTAAACATGCTCTTATGATTCAACATTGCTATTATTATATTATTATATTCAAATAATTCATACCTTAATTTACCAATAAAACCACGTAAGGTTCTTGTATTTATATTTTATTTAGTGACATTATAAATATAAATGATTTAAACACTGAACTATAATTTAATACTAATCCCATTTTATTTGATAAATATTTATGTAACAGTTATAATACACTCATATAAATTTACAACATTTTAATTAACCCAATAGTGATTTATTATAATTTTAATTCAATTAATAATTTAAATCCATAATTACATATACATATTAACTTTACTTAGATATAAAGACGTTATCTTTATTACTTTAATTAATAATAACTAGTACGTGCAACAAGGTGAAATGTGAGTCAGACATGCAACCCACATGAGGACCTTGGAAACAAGGAAACTCAGAGCATGAAGACATCATCATACCAACACCTGCTTGCACCCACAGGTAGTAATTAAGGGCAACCAAAAGTCCGAGAGGAGTGAGAAAAATGGTGGGAGCAAGGAGCACGTTGTGGATTCCAAAAGTGAAGAAAATGACGGCCCTTTTCTTCAACTAAATACCCAACGGATAGTGAACAACCAGAAAACTAGCAATGCAAGATCACGATGCCTTCACCAACACGAGGAACGCAAACAAAAAGAGAAAAAAAAAAACAAATCAACAAGCCCTCAACAAAACAAACAACCCAAAAAGAATCACAGCAATTCATACATAAAAAAAATGACAAGAAACTTCAAGAATGCCTCACACCAGGCAGTAAGCAAACATACTTAAACAAATACCGGCTCGCATGCACGACTCATAATCATAATCATACATACATACAACGCTTACGCCATCACACCTTCCATATCACCCGCCACTGTACTCAAATAGCAAAAGGAATAATTAAGTTAGTGCCACATATTTCGAAAATACACTACATTATGCAGTACCATCATACACCCCGCATTACCTCATGGTTTGAAGGAGTACTAGCACGGTCCATACATATCTTCGTTCCACTCATTCTCTTATTCGTGAAATCTGTAAAATAGCGCGTACTTATTGTTCGGGCGCGGGATCGTCCGCCCCCGGGCTAACCGGTTCAAGTGATTCGGTCCGGGTTTGAAGGGTTCGGTGGGACCGAGGCGCCCTTGCCGCGCAAAG
>JAVDBV010047947.1:0-15340 GCA_032619315.1 Piper longum
TATATATATATATATATATATATATTTATTTGTTCGTTATGTGCATGTTATTATTTATTTATATTTAATTATGTATTCTTGTAATGAATGAATTTGATATTATAAATATTTATTATTAATAAGTTTAACTATTTGTTTGTTTATTTATGTATTTATTGAATTATTATATATTTATATGTTTACTAACAAGAGTATATATTGATACATACTCGTGTTTACCTTAATATTTATATAGTATAATTATATTATTATTTTATGATTAGAGTATTATTTATGTTTATGTAGTCACTATTTATCTAATTATTTGTGAATACATGTCTTTGTTTATTTATTTATTTAATATTTATATTATGTCTCGATTTATTGCCACATGTTTAGTTATAGGTTTTTTAGTATTATTTTCTTGTTATGATGTGTTGATGATATGAGCACGCGCTACGAGCATGCATAATATAGAGATGTTAGTATTTTATTTAGTAGTGGGTTTCGATGTAGGTTTTGGAGTTCGAGCTTGCCGTAGAGGTGCATATACGCTTGGAGCTTGGACCACATGTCTGTAGGACTCTCATTCTCTGCTTAACTCATTGCGTGTAAGATTTAATCAAGTTTTAAATGTAGGACGTCATTGGCGGTGTTTTATCGGATCCCTCCTGTGTCGGGCCATTTAGCCGCATTTTTACACTTGTTTAATAAAACTACAAGGATGAGATCCCTTGTTGGTTTTCGAACTTTAGCTCTAGAAAGTTATTATACAAGCCTCATCCCTAAGACTATTATATAAGTACGCACAGTTTTACGGATTTCACTAATAAGAGAATGAGTGGTATGAAGATATGTATGAACTGTGCTAGTACTACTTCAAACCATGAAGTAGTGCAGGTGTATGATCGTACTGTGTAATGTAACACATTTTCGGAATTTGTGGCACTAACTTAATTGTTCCTTTTGCTACGCGAGTACAGTGGCGGGTGATATGGAAGGTGTGAGGGCGTAAACGCTATATGTATGTATGATTATGATTATGAGCCGTGCATGTGAACCGGCATTCATTAAGTATGTTTGCTTACTTCCCGATGTGAGGCAATTCTTGAAGTTTAATAAGTTTTCGTGGGTAATGGAATACACATTTGCCAGTTTCTATTAGTTATTTTTCTGACGAGTAACATTCGTTATTAACAATTTTTATATAATATATGTAGGTCATGCCAATCCTTAGTCGACTTTGGTGAGAGGACAGATAAACGCTACACACACTTGAGCTCAACCTAATATTTACTTTCTTGCATTTATTTATATTTGATGTATTTTGAGGTTTATTTGACAATGTATTCTATTCTCATGACACCAAAAGACTTATTTCGATCTATTTGATCAATCGAGTCGTACCGACCAATTGCTTTAAACAAGACTCGATTTAATCATAATATTTTTGGTTCGGTTCTTAAGTGAATCGAAATCGGGGTGTTATAGTACCCAGGCCTATGACATTACTAAACCAATCACCCTTCTTCTATAAAATCCACCCCTTCCCTCACCTTTTCACCTTTTCTCCTTCCACCTCCAAACACTTTCTTATACCCTCCTTGGCCTCCTTTTTCCTCTTTGGAGCTCCAGACAACCCTCTCCACATTCCTAGAAACCTTGGGTGGTAGGCTTTGAGGTTGGATGCCTCAAAAGACCTCCCCTTGGTCTTCACTCGTTGGCATCAGGTTTGTGTTTCCACAATTGCTCATTGTTTGGTGTAAATTACTTGTATTATTCCATGCATTTATTTTTAGAACATTTTTATAGTGTGTATCTGAATGTTAGGAGAATTTTTAGTACTCATTTATCGTAATTGTCTAAGTAAATAAATAGATATGATTTTTATAATGTCTATATGTCAATGACATGCACCATTTCAGTTTAAATATCATATCTTGCCATTATGATGTCCAATTTACACGATTATTATTTTTTTGCAATCATAACATGTATTTATAAACTTTTGGTGTTGTGTGTTTTACCTTCTATGACATATAATTTGCATTTATGAGGGTAAACGTTGAGGAAAGTTTGCGACTTGGACCATTATGGTGATATAAGCGCTTCCTTCTCCAATTTTTACTCTTTGACATTGTAGGATCTGTTGACGCACAACATGAAATATTTTTCATGTTAATTTCATGAGTTCATGGTAAAAGTTTAACCCTAATATAACCATTAAATAATCATGAACATAACCCGTAAGTACGATGTGTATTTCCTATGTGTTTATGACTATGAGTATGATATGTGATTGTGTGATATTTTAAGCCATTCATTTTAAAATAATAAAATCTTTTAAAATTATATGACACCAAACTAATTTTATAATTGAAATATATAAATTTTTGGAACGTTTAGAAATCATCTAGATAAGTTTAATAAGTGGTTACCGAGATAGTGTAAAGATGCTCGGTGTAGTTTTTTACTCCAATTTGAAATTACCTTAAAAGATGTTAACGGCATTGAATTTTAGTAAAACATGGTCCAGAACTTACCCTATGTATCAGTAGTACTTTTATTTATTTTGGGGCCATATGGATAGGTTTCCAATTTTATTTCTGAATTTCAAATCCGTTAAGGTTCAGATAGTTCTGAAAACAACCCATCCATTGACCCAAATTGTAAAATATACTGGGGCCCATCTTACAGGGATCAAAATCAGTGTGTTAGCTAACTAGGCCCACTGACCAAAGCCCATTTGAAGTCATCTAACCCATGAAGCAATAGTTATAAAATTGGTGCATAGCCCAGGAACACTACTCCAGCATCATGGGGCAGAATTTAATGGGCGTCATTCCCTTCGATTGGCCCATGGGCCAGACATGGTGGAATTTATCAATGAACCTTATAGTATAAGGGACAACTCATATAAATTCCAACCCATTTGGACAAATTTGGGCCTGTCCGAAAAATCGTATGGTAGGCCCATTCAATTAAAAACCACAGAATTGATTAAGTCTTACTAGGCGAACATGAAACCAAAACCTTAAGTGAATTACCTAATAAGGTTTAACACTTCACTTATGACCTAATTAAGAGAATTAAGTATTTTTAAGTGTTGAGCTTGTGCGGAGGCTTTGCCTTGTTTTGCGTACCGATGTGGCCCGATTCTTGTTCAGTTCCATCTCCATGCTAGGTATCACGGGTGAGCTCACCGACTAGATATGCTTGATCTCTGCTTGACTCCTTGCATGTCGAGTCTAACCATGTTTTAAATGTAGGACGACATCGGCTGTGTTTTATCGGATCCCTCCGATGTCGGGCTATTTAGTCGTGTTTTCTACACATGTTTAATAAAACTACAAGGATGAGATCCCTTGTTGGTTTTTGAAATGAAGTTCCAGAAATATATGATATAAGCATCTTCCCAAGTCTAATATATAAGTACGTGCAATTTTATGGATTTCACGAATAAGAGAGTGAGTGGTATGGAGATATGTATGGACCGTACTAGTACTCCTTCAAACCCTGAGGTAGTGCGGTGTACGAGGGTACTGCGTAATGCAACACATTTTTAAAATTTGTGGTACTAACTTAACTATTCCTTTTTCCACTCGAGTACTGGAAGATATGAGGGCGTAAGCGCTGTATATATTAATGAATATGATTATGAGCCGTGCATGCAAACCGGCAATTGCTTAAGTATATTTGTTTACCACCCAGTGTGAGGCATTCTTGAAGTTTCATAAGTTTTCATGGGTAATGGAATACTTATTTGGGGAGTTATAATACTTTGGGGCAACATGAGCCCTGGCTATAATGGTTCTACCAACATTTTTTATCTTTTTATTATTGTATTTTGTTGTGGAGTTATAATACTTTTGGGCAAGACTAACCATCGTCTGCAAGGTATATAAGCCCCAGAGTCCTGGAACATGATGAGGAGCTAAGTCAGGTACGCGAAACATATTTGGTTGCAGCTGTTTGTGTATTAGAGTAATGTGGGTGGAGGAGTTTATGGTTCACCACGTGAAGTCCGGGTATTAGGGTTTGATGCCTTGATACTCGATGATGCTGTGTAATTCTCTTGCGCTTTAATTATTGTTCGCGTAGGTATGTGGAACAGGTAACCATGACCCTTGTTTAAATACTCACATCATCTTCATGTAACTAATAAGAAGACCTAAGCCAATCACTTGAACTAAGTAGTAAGAATATGATACACGCAACAACCTCCAACCTCAAAACTGTAGCAGGGGTATGCTTCTTCTGTCAGAGCCAACCTCTTGGACTATTAAGGAGGCACACTTTTGGGATTCGTGTGTTCACATGTGTTGTATTATATGCCTACAAGATATGTTGTTTGCCTCTATGTTGTATGTGGTTGTTCTGTTTAAAGACCCCCCACCACCCTGTGCCGATCCATAGCCTAGCTGGTAGATATGTCTTTGTGCGTGTTTTTGCTAATCTTCTTTTTGGTGTTTCCAGTGGTTAGCTTGTGAGTGGTAGTTTGCGAGCTGCAGTTTGTAAGCCGTCTCTCTTAGATAGTTTGTGGTTAGTGTTATTGGTTATATAGTCTGATCAGATGGCAGGAGGACGCCGAGGTAGACCACCGCTACGTTGTAGGCCTTCCCCTAATAGGCAACCCCATCTCTTGTGCAGGTGGATCCCTCGACTGAGTTGATTAGGGTCTTGCGAGAGGAGCAGCAGACCCTGAGATCAAAGTAGATGAGAGCCATGGAGAACCAGCAGCGGTCCCGTGAGCAGATAACCAGCTGCTGGATACAGCCTGGGAGATGGCCATGGTCACGTTGGAGTGGATCGACGCGGCTAGATCAGTGTTGGTACACTTGGGGTGTCCCCTAGAACTATGGGTGTGTGTAGCCACTGGGGCTATGCAGAGCATGGCTAGACTTTGGTGGGACTCTGCCCACATAGCCTTCCTGAAGGACAGGGTCCTCGAGTATATTACATGGAACGAGTTAGGGAGGTCTTCTACTTCCAATACTTCTCTGCCACGGTTAGAACAAAAAAGAAGTTGGAGTTCCTATCTTTGAAGCAGCAGGAGGGTATGACCATAGCGAAGTACCAATCCAGGTTCCTAATGCTGGAGAGGTATGCCCCAGGCAGCTTCTCATCAAAGAGGGAGAGGGCTGCCAGTTTGTATCAAGATTGTCCATTAGTTTGGGAGCTGTTGTGGCGACATTCTCTTGTGTGACCCTTGCAGAGGCAATCATGAGGGCACTACAATGCGAGCATGTCCATGACTCACACCATCAGGCCAAGGGCACTACGTAGTCTAGAAATAAGGGGTAGAAGAACAAAGCACTAGACCAGCACGGCCCACAACTACAAAAACAGAGGACAGGTGGTGGAGTGACGGTGTACGCAGCCGAGGGACAATATGTAAAGAAGTTCCCCCATCAGACTCAAACCTTCCAAGGGCAGTGGAGTAATTTTGAGCAGTACCCTGTCTGTCCGGAGGGCCACAAACACCATCAGGTTGCTTGCAAGAGAACCACCGGTGCATGCTTTGTGTGTGGAGACACGGGGCACCATGCAGCAAGTATCAGCGGTCTAGTCCTCAGCAGCAGCAGCAGCAGCAAGTACTACCTGCACCGCCGCAATGGCCACTTCTCACCGCACCACCAGCCCAACCTCAAGGGCAATGGGGGAGTGGTGACCAGCAGCAGCGGACACAAGGACCACCGCTGGGCCACCAGAGCCAAAGAGGCCGACAAGGCCAAAGGGATCGAGGTCTGGCCCAGCTTCTTTACACATTGGGCAGGCTCTAAGACATGATGTGGCATAGGTTGAGGGCCAAACACAGGGTTATAGTCTACAACAACAAGGCAAGATGTATGCTACGGGTGCAGAGGAGGCAATTTAGGATGCAGTTGTCATCACAGGTACTCTTCCTATCCACTCTACACCTGCAATTGTATTATTTGACTTTGGTAGTATGCATACATTCATAGCCAAGACATTCGTCAATAGGATCGGTTTGTCTGTATAGGACTTAGGCTATGAGTTGGTTGTGTCGACTCCTGCTGGAGCCGTGCACACCAGTAGTGAGTGTTTGCAGGGTGTCGCTATGGTTATCCAGCAACGCATCCTTTTCACTAATTTCACAATTTTGCCGATGCGAGAGTTTGATGCAATATTGGGCATGGATTGGATGATGTACCACTAGGTGTTGATTGACTGCAAGAAGAAGAAGTTTGTTCTCAGACTGAAGAGGAATATGAGGATTATATTCCAGGGTAGAGGTAGAGACAGAGGAGGAAATCCGATATCCTATCAGCGAGCTCAGAGATTGATAGATAGAGGTGGGGAAGTCTTCCTTGCCACTGTTGTTGCTACACCAAATCAGTTAGCACCAGAGTTGGCTAGGATTCCAATAGTTAGTAAGTTTGCATATGTCTTCCTAGATGAAATGGCTGAGCTACCACCTGCCAGAGAGGTGCAGTTTGATATTGATTTAGTCCTTGGTACTGGCCTACCTCTAGGGCACCGTATTGGATGGCACCCCTTGAGCTTAGGGAGTGCAAGACTCAGTTGCAGGAGCTATTGGAGCAAGGCTTCATCAGACCGAGTGTCTCACATTGGGGCTCTCCGGTCCTCTTCGTGAAGAAGAAGGATGGCAGCATGAGTTTGTGCATTGACTACAAAATTCTCATCTAGGTTACGATGAAGAACCATTATCCCCTCCCTCGGATAGATGATTTGTTTGATCAACTTAGAGGAGCTGTTGTGTATTCGAAGATTGATCTTCGATTAGGTAACCATGAGTTGAGGATATGAGAGGAGGATGTACCGAAGACAACTTTTTGGACTTGGTATGGGCACTACGAGTTCTTAGTCATGCCTTTCGGGCTGACAAACACACCAGCAACATTCATGGATCTCATGAACTAGGTGTTCCAACCATACTTGGACCAGTTTGTGATTGTATTTGTAGATGACATCCTAAGTTCTCGAGGTCCAGAGAGGAGCATGAGACACACTTGGGGATTCTTTTGCAGACCCTTTGGGAGCACCGCCTATATGCAAAGCTCTCCAAGTGTGAATTTTGGCTGTCTGAGGTTGCCTTTTTGGGACATGTAGTATCAACCGCTTGAATTGCCGTGAATTCAGCCAATGTCGAGGCAGAATTGAGATGGGAGCGACCTACTACTGCAACAAAGATTCAAAGTTTTCTCGGATTGACTGGTTATTATCGCAGGTTCATACAAGGTTTCTCTTCTCTGGTAGGCCCTCTCACACGATTAACCAGGAAGGAGGAGCGCTTCGTGTGGACCGATTCTTGTGAGTGGAGTTTCCAAACTCTGAAGGAGAAACTCACTACCGCATCAGTGTTGAGTTTACCAGATGGCCATGATGATTTTGTAGTATACAGTGATGCCTCCAGTGTAGGGCTAGGTTGTGTCCCGATGCAGAGAGGCAAATTGATAGCCTATGCTTCTTGGCAATTAAAAATGCATTGAGTAAAACTACCCCACACATGACTTAGAGCTTGCAGCGGTCGTGTTTACACTGCACATTTGGAGACACTATCTATATGGAGTGTCCTTTCAGCTCTTTACCGATCATAAGAGCTTGACGTATATCTTCATGCAGAAGGATCTAGACAGTAGACAACGCAGGTGGTTGGAATTCCTGGTGGATTATGACATTAACATTGTGTGCCATCCAGGTAAGGCAAATGTGTAGTTGTAGATGCCCTAAGTATGGGTATGCAGTACGAGGACCAGAGAGAGGATGTAGCCGACCGACACCTTGTGGAAGTATTGCCGAGGCTGACAATTAGTCCAATCATGACTGACCGTGTCAGACAGGCACAAGCAGTTGATCAGTTGCCAGAGCAGCGGTTCCTTCAAGGGACTCATTCCGGGTTGGTCAGAGAAGCAGACGGTTTGTACCTGTTTAGAGGAAGATTATATGTGCCGGATGTTGCAGAGTTTCCCGAATTGCAAAATGACATTCTTCATGAGGCCCATCACTCAAGGTTCACGGTGCACCCGGGCTCTGCGAAAATGTCTGACAACTTGTGCCGATCTTATTGGTGGCCAGGGCTCAAGAAGGGCGTCTTCAACACTGTGTTACGATGTCTTGTTTGTCAGTAGGTCAAGATTGAGTATCAGAAACTAGGTGATTAGTTGAAGCCATTACCACCGCCAAAGTGGAAGTCGGATTGCATCATGTGCGACTTTGTCACACATCTACCCCCTTCCAGGCGACAGATGGATGCAATAAGGGTTCTTGTTAATAGGTTGACAAAATTGGCACACTTTATACCAATTTATATGACCTATCTTGTGTCTACGTTGGCTAGATTATACCGGGACCAAATTGTCAGGCTCCACGGAGTTCCTAGGGAGATTGTATCAGATAGGGACCCAAGGTTCACCTCTTCCTTTCGGAGATCTTTCCATCAAGAACTTGGGACGAAGACCAAGTTTAGTACAACCTATCATCCACAAATAGACGGCCAATCCGAGAGGACGATTCAGATTCTGAAGGACTTGCTCCGGTCATGTGTGATGGACTTTGGTGGACCATGGGAGGAGCATCTTCCCTTGGTGGAGTTTGCGTATAAGAATAGCTACCAGGCGAGCATAGGGATGGCGCCCTTCAAGGCATTGTATGGTAGGCCGTCCAGATCATCTTTGTGTTGGCTAGAGGGTGGTGAGCTGTTGATAGTAGGCACAGAGTTACTTCAGGCCCCCAAAGGATAGTTGAGTTGTTTAGGAAAAGGCTTATGGTAGCTCAAGATAGACAGAGGTCTTATGCAGATTAGAAGCGTAGGAACGTCAGCTTTGCCCTTGAGGATCGCGCTTTCCTGAAGGTCTCACCAACTAAAGGTGGCGTGCATTTCGAGAGGCAGGGCAAACTGAGTCCAAGGTACATTGGCCCGTTCGAGGTGTTGAAATGTGTTGGAGTGGTTGCATACGAGCTTGCACGCCCACCAAGTATATCAGCAGTGCACCTGATCTTCCACGTATCTATGCTAAAGAAGTACATGCCGATGGATCACACCAACTTTGGTATGAGAAGCTCGATGTCCGACCCGACCTTTCATACGAGGAGGAGGCTACGCGGATTCTCGACCAATCTGTGAAGACTCTTCGTAGGAAAGAAGTGCCTTTGGTGAAGGTACTTTGGTCGCGACAGGGTGTTGAGAAAGCCACTTGGGAGCGTGAGGATGAAATATGATAGCGTTTTCCTAGACTTTAATGCTACTGTATATTTTATGATTTGTGCTGTGGCATCTTTATGTGTGTGTAACCCTTAGGAAATTATGGGGCATAATGTTTCTAAGTGGGGGAGGTTCTAAAACCCGGGATGTCGCCCGAGGGTTTTTATAGCCGGTTCGGTTGTTACCTGAATCGGGTTAGTAGGGTCTAACCCTTCTTGCTGTGGTTCATTTATGATATGTTGTAAATTGTTTGGCCTTAGTTGACTTCAGCGTTCGGTATGCCTGTTTGTATGCGGCATGCCCGTATGTATGATGTTTGGTCTAATATAATCGTATATAGTTAGATGTTAGGATTGTGTCTCACACGTGCCTTCTATGTGCTTACCGTATGTTTGATAACCTTTCGAACCATCCTAACCCTTTTTGGGACATGTAGTGCGATTCCCGATGTAGACTCGATTGCTTTAGGGTAAAAACCCTAAGTTTTTGTGTTTTGAGATAACTCAACCCAAACCACTTTTAGCTAACCCAACCCACTTTTAGATAACCCAACCACACCTATACATCTATAGGTATGACACCCATACCACTATGATTTGGCACCCATACCCCTTAGGTGTGACACCCATACCCTATAGGAATGGCACCCATACCTCTATAGAGATGACACCTATACCACTAGAGGTAGGACACCCATACCTCTATGACATCACCAAGCCAACCCATACCTTTTTAGGTATGGAACCCATGCCTATGACATCACCAAATCAATCGCCCTTCGTCTATAAAATCCACCCCTTCCCTCACCTTTTCACCTTTTCTCCTTCCACCTCCAAACACTTTCTTCTACTCTCCTTGGCCTCCTTCTTCCTCTTTGGAGCTCCAAGGAACCCTGTCCAAATTCCTAGAAACCTTGGGTGGTAGGCTTTGAGGTTGGATGCCTCAAAAGACCTCCCCTTGGTCTTCACTTGTTGTTTGGAGTGTATTACTTGTATTGTTCCATGTATTTATTTTTAGAATATTTTTATAGTATATATCTGAATGTTAAGAGGATTTTTAGTACTCATCGAAGTAAATAAATAGATATGATTTTTTTTAAGGTCTGTATGTCACTGAAATGCACCATTTCAATATAAAAATCATATCTTGCCATTATGATGTCCAATTTATATGATTATTATTTTTTTGCACTCATAACATGTAGTTAGACACCTTTGGTGTTGTGTGTTTTACCTTCCATGCCATAGAATTTGCATTTATGAGGGTAAAAGTTGAGGAAAGGTGGCAACTAGGACCATTATGGTGATATAAGAGCTTCCTTCTCCAATTTTTACTCTTTGACATTGTAGGATATTTTGATGCACAACATGACATATTTTTCACGTTAATTTGATGAGTTCATGGTAAAATTTTAACCCTAATATAACCACAAAATAATCATGAACATAACCAGTAAATACGATGTGTATTTCCTATGTGTTTATGACTATGAGTATAATCTGTGATTGTGTGATATTTTAAGCCATTCATTTTGAACTAATAAAATATTTTAAAATTATATGACACCAAAATAATTGTTTAATTGAAATATGTAAATTTTTAGAACGTTTGAAAATCATCTAGATAATTTTAATTGATGGTTACCGAGATAGTGTAAAGATACTAGGTGAAAACCCTACTTTTTAACACTAGTTTGAAATTACCTTAAAATATGTTATCGGCATTGGATTTTAGTAAAACTTGGTCTAGACCTTACCCTATATTTCAGTATCACTATTATTAATTTTAGGGCCATTTGGGTAGGTTTCCAACTTTATTTCTAAATTTTAAATCCGGGTTTAGATAGCTCAAGAAACAGCCCATCCAGTGACCCAAATTGTAAAATGAACTTAGCCCCATATACAAAGTAAATTTGAAATAAATCTTATTGGAATCAAAATCAATGTGTTAGCTAACTAGGCCAACTGACCCAAGCCCATTTGAAGATGTCTAGCCCATGAACCAACAGTTACAAAATTAGTGCGTAGCCTAGGAACACTGTTCCAACACCATGGGACCAAATTTAATGGGTGTAATTCCCCTCGATTGGACCATGGGCCAGCGATGGTGGAATTTATCAATGAACTTTACAGTTTAAGGGACAACTTATATAAATTCTATCCCATTTAGACATTTTTTAGCCTATCCGAAAAATCGTATGGTAGGCCCATTAGATTAAAAACCATAGAATTGATTAAATCTCACTAAGTGAACATGGAACCAAAACCTTAAGTAAGTTACATAATAACGTTTAACACTTCACTTATGACCTTATTAAGAGAATTATGTGTTGAGCTTGTGTGGAGGCTTTGCCTTGTTTTACATGCCAATGTGACCCATTTCTTATTCGGTTCCATCTTCATGCTAGGTATCACGGGTGAGCTCACCGGCTAGAGTACGGAGCTCTACTCACACAGGTCCATAGGACTCTCCTCTGCTTGACTCCTCACATGTCGAGTTTAACCGTGTTTTAGACGTAGGACGACATTGGCCGTATTTTATCGGATCTCTCCAATGTTAGGTCATTTAGTCGTGTTTTCTTCACATGTTTAATAAAATTAAAAGGATGAGATCCGTTATTGGTTTTTGAATTGAAGCTCCAGAAATATATGATATAAGCCTCTTACCAAGCCTAATATATAAGTATGCGCAATTTATGGATTTCACGAATAAAAGAGTGAGTGGTATGGAGATATGTATGGACCGTACTAGTACTCCTTCAAACCCTGAGGTAGTGCGGTGTAGGATGGTACCGCATAACGCATCACATTTCCGAAATTTGTGGCACTAACTTAACTGTTCCTTTTGCCACTTGAGTACCATGGCGAGTGATATAGAAGGTGTGAGAGCGTAAGCGTAGTATGCATGTTTGAATATGATTATGATCCGTGCATGCGAGCCGGCAATTGCTTAAGTATTTTTTCTTACTGCCCAGTGTGAGGCATTCTTGAAGTTTTATAAGATAGAATACTCATTTACCAGCTTGCTATTTTACTAATAGTTATTCGGACCGGTATTCAAATTTATTTGATTATTGACGTTGTTTTCTTCTATATGTAAGTAAGGTTTCTTGGCGTTGGTCGGCCTAGGTGCATGGATCAAATGACACAATGGCGGTGGTGGCAGGGGTTCTATGTTATGTTGATTGCTTTAAGCATTATTTTGCGTATGACTATATGACGGGTATATGCCCTAACTATGTGAACCATAAATGATTCAAATGTATGCTATGATGGTTCTACCAACATGTTTTATCTTTATATTATTGTATTTTGCTATGGAGTTATAATACTTTGGGGCAAGACTAATCATCTTCTGCAAGGTATATAAACCCCAGAGTCCTGGAACATGACGAGGAGCTAAGTCAGGTACGCGAAACATATTTGGCTGCAGCTGTTTGTGTATTAGAGTAACGTGGGTGGAGGAGCTTGCGGTTCACACCACTTGAAGACCCACGTGAAGTCCGAGTATTAGGGTTTGATGCCCTGATACTCGATGATGCTGTGTAATTCTCTTGCGCTTTAATTATTGTTCATATAGGGTATGTGGAATAGGTAACCATGACCCTAGTTTAAATACTCGCATCATCTTCATGTAACTAATAAAAAGACCTAAGCCAATCACTTGAACTAAGTAGTAAGAATATGATACACACAACAACATACAACCTCAAAATTGTAGCGGGGGTATGCTTCTTCTACAGTTGGGAGTGATCATCAGATTTTTAAAGTCACCTCTTATAGTCGTAGGGGTGGCTCTACCTCTTTTACGACTATGGGTGTTCATATATGAATCCTTTAAGTCTAAGATTCACCTTCTTAGTACAAACTCTGCATGCATTCTATGAAAACCAAACCTGGTGTCTGTCTTAAGCCTCCGTGGAGGGTTGATATTTGCTTCCGTAAAGTCTGTACGCAATACCCCAATGAGTAGTTTCTAATTATAATATCACAATTTGGTCCATCCTTTCGGGCCGAATTTGGGTGTTACATACAAATTGTGTATTCCATTACTCACGAAAACTTATGAAATTTCAAGATTGCCTCACACTCGGCGGTAAGCAAACATAAATAAGCAAATACTAGCTCGCATGTGCGGCTCATAATCATATTCATACATATAATGCTTTTGCCCTCATATCTTCCATATCACCCGCTAGGGTATTTGCGTGGCAAAAAGAATAATTAAATTAGTGCTACAAATTTCAAAAATGTGCTACATTACACAATATTCTCATACACCGCACTACCTAAGGGTTTGAAGGACTATTAGTGCGATACATACATATCTCCATACCGCTCACTCTCTTATGTGGCACAAAAATCGAGACATAATAATAATAAATAATAAATAAATAAGTAAACAAGAAAATACACTTATAGATAAATAATAAATAGATAAACATGAAAAGTACTCTTATCATAAAATAATAATATAATTAGACTATACAAATACATTGACAAACACGAGTAACTAATTAAATAATTAAATAAATTAATAAATAATTAAATAATAATATATACTTGTGTTAGTAAACAAATAAATAATTAAATAATAAATAATTAATTAAATAATAATTCAATAAATAAATAAATAAATAGTTAATACTCATTAATCATAAATATAAATAATGTCATAGTCATACAATACAAGCATACATAATTAAATACAAATAAATAATAACATACACATAACGAAGAAATAAATAAATAATATATATATATAGACACACATATATACACACATACAATTTAGTACACATAATAAGACTAATATTCACAAGTAAATATAATGTTCATAATAACAAATGATCATATAAACATTCATCATATATGATAAACATGTAAATAGAAATAAAAAATAATAATAAATGAATAAATAAATAAATAAAAATTATTATAACATCCAATTATGCTAAATCATGTAAATATTCATCTAAACTAAGCTGAACCAGACCAAACTAAAATGGCAAACCAACCTGGTCTGGGTTAACTAAAAAATGGGTTGGGTTGACTTGGCAGAAATGATCACGGGTTCGGACTAGCGAGCAAGAAGTCGGATGCGGTCCCGGGTAGGCGGGCAGGCAAATAATGATCATTGGATACTAAACGCTAAAACAACTTAGATCTAGGCTTAAAATCCTGGTTAATTCATAAAAATCATATGTATACGTTATGTATATACTTATAACTCATTATAAAGTATCATAACTTAAACTATTATATGCATATCGGGCATACTCAGCTTCCGTAACATGTTCATATGGCCATCTAGGCCTCAAACTCATATTCTTAAAATTAGTCCAACTCGAATTCGCTCGAACGGACTCGAGACTGTTCCGAACCAAGCTTTCTGTCCATATGTTGAAACCCTTACCCAAAGTTGAAGTTTTACATCAACTCAGTTTTGACTTTCGACGGTCTCGATCCGAGCTTTCCGTCCATATGTATATTGCATACACCCATAGGTGAACCCCACTAGGCCACGAGGTGTCGAGCGTCCAGATCGTGCCATGTGGCAAGATCTGAGCTTACACTCAACCCTAGCTCCACCAATATATTTCCAGCGATGTCCCTCGAGTTTGAATGTTTCCACCATTATCACCACCACCACTTTGGCTTGCCACTGGTGAGATCCTGGCTCTCCTCCAGCCACCAGATCGGTATGGTCGTGACCACCTCGTGGCCAGCTATCGGTCCATACCCACCGTCACCATCAGCGCTGCCACAGTCAATACTGACAACTGAGTTTTTTTTTTTTTTTTTTTTTTTTTTTTTTTTTTTTATCTTTGTTCATCATCGGCGCCGCCACCCTTTCGGGCTATTTTACAAAGCCAAAGAGCCGCCTCAGACCGATCCGACCATCGACACAACCTCATCTCACTGAGATCTACCATTTCAGACTGACACCGACCTCCGCCGTGGTTGCGATCGCCGCCAATGACATCGCCACAACACACCCGGCGGCCATACTGCCACTGCTCGACCATTTTCCAGCCAGCCAGTGGCCGGACTTTACCGACCGCCACTACCACCGCATTCCCCATCCTCCCCTCCCTCGATCCTGACCTACTCTGGTGACAGGCACCGTTGGGGGGGGGGGGGGGGGGGGGGGGGGGGGGGGGGGGGGGGGGGG
>JAVDBV010047948.1:0-10676 GCA_032619315.1 Piper longum
ATATATATATATATATATGTACTAGAATGACTCTGAGTTAGTATTGGCTTTTTCATTATAAGTAGGAGATTTAACAATTAAAATACAATAAAAATAAAAATAGTAAATAAAATTACTATAGTTCATCTGAGATTTATCTTTAAAGTCGATTAGAATCTATATTTATGATATTAGATAAATAGACAAGATGCCGCGCTATGCATGGCTTAATAATGACATAAACTATAATAATTTAATATCTTCGATATATACAATGATTAACTTTAAAGATATATTCTATTTGAATGAAAAGATAAATTATAATTATTTAATTTTTTTAAGATAATTAGACGAGCTCTTTCTAATAGAAAGTTAGAACTTAAGTTAGTCAAGCTTGAACCACCCATCACCTTCTACCGTTGAAGTATTTTTATTTTTATTTTTTAATTGAGGTTAGTGAGATTCAAACTTGTGACCTTTTACAGGAGGTAGTTTTGATCATATTTTTTAGCTTTTTTTTTAAATTTTGATTGGTTGATTCTCATTTTTTTTAATCTCAAGCCACTATTGAATTCTCCTTTTATTAATAAGAGTAGATTAATTCAATCTACTCTTCTTAATAAAATGAGAAATTAATATTGACTTTTGATTATAAGTATGAGATTTAACCAACTAAAATACAATAAAAATAAAAAATAACAATAAAATTATTATAGTTTATCTTCTTAGATATATCTTTAAAGTCAACCAAAATCTATATCTATAGTATTAGATTGCTATACTCTATCTTATTATTCAAAAAGAATTAATTCATAAAATTAAAATTTATATGTATTGTAAGTGGGACATATGGTACGGTATCTTGCCTAATTAGTATGCACTCCTACAATAGGATGTTTACAGGACAAGCCCTCGTATAATCTACCTTCGTAGAAAATCTTGAATGGTAATCTGGAGCGCCTCAAATGGGAAAAGAAGTTCATCTTTGTATAATACAATTGGCATCAGAAATTGTTCATTAGATTTTTTTTTTCCAAAGCTAAATAGGATGTAAATTAGTTATGATCAGTGGATAACCTTCATTTTACTAAACTTTTATTTTTCTTGGGGTCTTTTTTTAGATGCAACTTAGAGAGGGATTCAAAAAAATCGACGGGGCAATTTGAAAGCTGCATGGGCCACAAGGGTATTACAAGGTGATGGGAGGCATTGGTGGTTCTATTGCAGAAAAACCAAGGGAAGGAGGCAATGGATTTTGTGTTCACAAGCTGGTGCAAGTTTGGATACTATGAAGTGCATTTTGGGTGGAGGAAGCCTCAATGGGCGAGCCCTGCTCCCATGCCTACAAAGAATGGCTGCATTTTCATGGATGGGAAAGAAGGGAATGGAGTTGAAGTGTGGCTGTTTATGGGTGCCCAAGACATGGCCAAATTTGAACAGAACTCCGAATTGCTTTCCTATCTATCCCCACCACAAAACTAAAACTCATGGAATAGTATTTTGTTCATTTCCTTGATAAAAATAAAACTATTTTACTTTGTAAGGATCTTTATGTTTACTATATATTTTCTTCAAACAAATGTTTCAACTTTGATTACCAATATCTACTCTTATTAATAAAATGGGAATTAATTACTGGCTTCTAATTAAAAGTATGAGTTTTGAACAATCAAAATATAATAAAAAAAAATTAAAAGTCAAAATATTATAGTCTATCTTATTGTTTAATTATGTTCTTTTTTCAATGTCAAAATTCATTAGAATCTATCTACAATATTATTATAATTAATTTCATTGTTAAACGAGATTTTATCTATAAATTAAAGTCTATCTACAATATAATAGCGCACACGATATTTTGCCTAGTTTGGTTCATTTCTTATGAATTACGACGAAAGTTAGGAGTGCAAAACAATAGAAATTGTTGCTGAACTAGGAAATCCTAGTTGGGAATACTTCTTCCTTGTTTATGACAAAAAATATTTTTAATATTTCACGACATATTTTGCTTATAATTTTAGAATATGGTTGAACCCGGTTCAACCTAGTTGAATCAAATATACCTTGTACCAACTATAAATTCGGTATGGTAACTTCAAATATATCTTGTTTTAAACAAACCAAACAATAAATTATTAACAATGATACACAACTTTATCAATAAATTGGAACGAACCTCTTCGAACATATAGCTAATTTCGAGGCGCTTTTTCTCAAACACTCATCAGAGCATCTCTTTATCTTCTATAAACCTCGTTCTCTTTCTCATCTCACACATCATGTCTACACATCTACTTATATGACTATATAATTTCCCGTGTGACTGCATAATTTTTCATGTGATTGTATATTTCTCCATGGGTGGGAACTCCAATAGCCATTACATCATCTGGCGGCCAAAGACGAAGGTGGCATCGAGGTAATAGCGTTGAGAAAATAGAGTTACAATTTATATCAATTTTAATTTTAATGTGGATAATTCTATGTCTGCCAAAATTAATAGTGTACTTTGATTAAGATTTAAGGTTATTAAATAAGTTAATTTTTCTGTTCCTGAAAAATATATCCATGTGATTAACTTTAATGTCATATTTTTATATCAGTTTAAGCGGACACCGAACAATCGCATAGTTATATGCACTTGACAACGCATCAAATAATTGATATATAGTAACATAATACTAAGCTTTAGTCCCTCTTTCTAATGCACGTAGAAATTAGGAACAGCTTCAAATATATTGACAGGGCATTAATGCGAAGGAACTGCAGGAGCCTCAAGGGTTCAAGTTTAACACGGCCATGGAAACTTATGAGGGTGCGATGCTATAGAACCAGAGGAAAGAGGTAGAGAGGTCTTGTTGTTCACAGGCTGGTGCAAGTTTGGATGTCATTAAGTGGATTTTGGGTGGGGGAGCAGCTTCAATGGGTGAGTCCTGCACCGATACCTTTTCACGGATCGACGGGGCGTAAATGGAGTCGAAGTGTGGCCGTGTGGGTTGCTAAGAAAGCCGAAGCCAGGGTCTAATTCGAAAATGAGAAGTCAATCCCGATTTGCTATATCTATATATCTATCTATCTATTTATCTATATAGGCCGTATGATAACCCGTACATTGTGCGTACTTCATGTCTAATTTATCTTGACTCTATTTAGTTAATTTTAAAAAAACAATTTATACAATTTAAATATGATAACTAATAGTAAAAATATTGATTTTTTCACCTATTAATTGTCTAATTTTAGAATGTGTTAAAATGTAAGTTTGACTTTCACTAGGTAGATTTTATGAAAATTTTATGACAATACTTTCTTTATTACAACTTATTTTATATTGACGGATATAATTTAAAACTCCTATAAACTAGAAAGAAAATTGAACTTACGAATGGGTAAATTTATGAATACAGTGAACTTGATAAATATAAACATTAAACTAAATTAAAATATCTATAACAATAAATAACTTTTCTGAGCAGTAGGAACAACCAAATAATAAAGATTAAATAAAATATTCTTTTTTAAAAATAAGAAATAAGTGTACATTTTATGGAAAAAACCTAAAAAAGACATCCGGCCAAAGACCTCTTAACTTAATATTATTATTTAAGTAAATTATTAAGTGGATACACAGATGGAAAAGTAGATAGATTTAATTTTTAAATTATAATTACACGTAACTTTAAATAAAATAAATTACTATCTAAATATAAATTTTTTGCCATGATTCTTATTAAAATCTTTCTAAACACTGTAATAAATATAAAAATTATAAATATTTATAATTCCTATTAGAGTGTTCTAATACAACAAAGATAATAAAGCTGACAGTATATAGAATAATTAAGAAATTAAATAGAGTAATTATAAAATTTGAATAATGAAATTATTATTATTTATATTATAAATAGGGATATGGATAGTTTGATGTGAACAATTAATGTAATCTAACTGTTCAAATTAGATTATGTTCTTTGAAATTTTAAAATTTAAAAAAATTAAGAAAAAGAGCATAAAAATGTTATCTTGCAATAAACCACTTTATTTTATTAATATTTTTTAGAAGAAAAATAATTATTTCATAATCATTTTTATTATTCAATTCGTGGATTCAAATATAAAAAACCATGCTATGGAGTCTTATGGTCATCACTATGCAGTCAATCCGGACTTTGACTCATGAAGTTATACAGATGAGTTGAGCTTGTGCTACCGCTGAACACGCTTAATAATTAAGGAAAGAGGGCAAATTTGTTATTTTATTTTTGACATAGTATTGAAGATGAATTCAAAGTAATGAAGGACTTTTCTTTCTCATTTACGTTAATTAATCGCTTGCCGAGTTGCCAAGCCTATAATCCTTGAACAAACCTCCACGTTTAAAGCTAGCGTCACCTTATAGTTTTTTTTTTCAAAGCGTACAATTATATATATGTTAGAATATGTTATACTCACGTTAACATAATATGTTTTTCATGATTTTATATGAAGACTATTATCATATCTAGCAAACAACACGTAGCTATTTACTATTTTCAAAGCATTTAATTATATGTTAGAATACGATACTCTCATATTAACACAAGATGTTTTTCATGATTTAATATGAAGACAATTATCATATATAGCAAGAAAGCAGACCATTTACTATTTGAATTAGCAGACTGTTTCTTGTCTTTCATGTACTTTTGTCTTCTTTCCAAGAAGATGTCTCTGTCTAGTGCACTATTATGTCATTTTAATTCCCATAATTGTCGCTTGAGAAAAAAAAAGCACCTTGAGAAAGTCGTTTGCGGATCGTGATCAACAATTAAACATGAACCTTGATGAATAAGCTCCACTGGTATAAATTATATATAGATTAATACTTCCTGATCCTTGCATGACCAAACCAGAAAAGTAAGAATCAATTTCTTACTTAATATTAAAATTCGGGAATTGTTTCAGATGTTGAGGTTGAGGTTCACATTTTGGAGTTACAAGTGTTTATATTCAAATTACTATAATTTAAGTAAGGCCTCCATGACTGCGTGAACTACATGGTAGAGAGGTACTATATAGCGCATGTCTAGACTTTTGGTATCAAAGGGCATTGAAGGCAATTGACTGAGAGTTTGACTTTTGTGCTCTTAAGCAGGTGTTATTAAAGGTTTGGAGAGGGTTTGAGTTATGTATTTTTTCCCCAAGGGTAAGATCAGTTATTGCGAGAGAGGTATTTGTCGAGAGTGGCACAATACCAATTTAGTTCGAGATGTTATTAAGTTTATAGCTTGCTCTTAGGTGAATCGACTCAATCATAAGAGTTCTGATTTAATTCTTGGGTGAACCGAAATCGGGGTATTACAAGTGCTACCTTGTACACATACTTACACTTAATTATTAAGGAAGAAGGGCAAATTTGTAACTTAAAACTTCTTCGTATTGGTACAACCTATTGTTTTATCTTTTTGTGTCATGGGTTTCGTGGGCATGATAGTCTTAGCCAGGAGATGTACTATAAATACGGAGTGCATCTTCAATTCCAAGTAATGAAAGAGCTTTCTTCCTCCGTAAATTTACATTAATTAATCATTTGTTGAGTTGCCAAGCCTCTAAATACTCAAAAACAAACCACCAGTTTAAAAGCTAGCGTCACCTTATTGTTCTATTTTTTTTCAAATCATATAATTATATATATGATAGAATATGTTATGCTCACGTTAACAGAACATGTTTTCATGATTTTATATGAAGACTATCATCATATAGAGCAAAAAACACGTAGCTATTTACTATTTTCAAAGCATTTAATTATATATTAGAATATGTTACTCTCATATTAACATAAGATGTTTTTCATGATTTTATATGAAGACAATTATCATATATAGCAAGAAAGTAGATATTTACTATTTGAATTAGTAGACTGTTCTTTCATGTACTTTTGTCTTCTTTCCAAGAAGATGTCTCTAGCTACTGCACTATTATTTCATTTTAACGAAATAAAAAAATTTGGGCCAGTTAATTTCCATAATTGTGGCTTGAGGAAAAAAAACACCTCGAGAAAGCCGTTTGGGAATCGTGATCAACAATTAAACATGAATCGTGATGGATCAGTAACCTTATATCTTACTTCTACATATGAGCTTATTGTACTTTCTGGTAGATTGCACATTTCTCCCCAAATATTGACTTTTTTTAAACAAAGATCCACTGGTAGAAATTATATACAGATTAATACTTCCTGATCCTTGCATGACCAAACCAGAAAAATTAAAATCAATTTCTTACTTAATATTAATATCTGGGAAATTGTACATCACATTTTAGAGTTAAAGTGTTTATATTCATATTAATATAATTAAGGAAAGGCATTGGTTATGCTGCATGAACTTCATGGGTATAGGGGTGCTAAAAGAAGGAGCAAGCCAAACTCGACTTGTGTTTGAGTTCGGTTCGAATAGTTCAAAGTTCGTTCAAATTTAACTTGAGATTAAATGAGTTTTGAACATACATGCTCGAGCTTGACTCGAATATTTTTTACGTGTTCGAGCTTGAATAAACTTAAACTGTTTAATTTTTTCGAGCTCGACGAGCTAGAAACCGACTCGATTAAAAGTCGTAACTCAATTAAAAACATGTAGTTGACGTGATTTGAACCCACAACCTTGACCAAGGGTTAAAGACTTACCATCTCAACTATCTCATGTTCATTGTAGATAAATAAATAAAACTAGTTACAATTAAACTTATTAGTATATATATATATATAATAAATATAAAAATTATATTATTATATTATTTTATCGAGTCGAGTTCAAGTCGAGCTACTAGTCGAGTTCGAGTTATAACCGAGTCGAGTCAAGTCGAATACGGCCTTATTCAAGTTCGGTTCGTAGGATTCGAGTTCGAGTTCGAGAATTTAATTGTCGAATTTTAAGTCAAGTCGAACCGAACCGAACGCCAAATGCCCATAAGGTGGCTCACTCAATTAGCATCCCTACATGGGTAGACAAGAGAGGATAACATAGACCAGGGCACAAAAATAATAATAATGTCTTCGAGATTCAAACAAAAAATCATCTCTTCGCAATTCACGATTGCTTCTTCTAATGCAAAAACAAGAGGGCCACAACCAAATTAACCACAAATCTGGATCAAAAACAAAAAAAGAGAACAAATCTCAGTTTGTTTGTTTGTCTATATATACACGAGGACGAGAGTTCTACTATACATGCAAGTACACCAATAATACTAACTATCATATCCATGGGAGATTCATTCACCAACCGTTTCTTGATCAAGAGCAAGCAATATGGAGTGAAGATAACTAGCACCAACACGATCAAACCTGCTTCTTCTATCCCTGCCCACTTCCGCTTCTTCAATCTCTGCCTGCTAAACCAGCTCTCCCCTCCGATGTTCGTCCCTCTCATCTTGTACTACCCTCGCCATTAAATGGGCAACGGCGACGCAACTACTGCTGACATATCTTGCCTTCTCAGGATCTCACTTTCTCAAAGCTTGGTGCAGTTCTACCCACTGGCCGGGAGGTTTGTAGCCGAAGAAAACCAGATCGAATGCAACGACCAAGGAGTCTAGTTTTATGAAACCAGGGTGCATTTCCAATTGAAGGAGCTCCTCAAGAAGAAGGCCAGCAAGAACTTGGCCGAGCTTGCTGCCTGTTACCATACTTGCACCACCATAATTGCACCAAGTACTAAGGAAGAGAAGACGCTCTCACGGTGGTACGGGTGGAGATATTCTCTCCCGTGAGAAAGCGTTCAATTACATGGGAAGTCGTGAAGACATGAAAATAATCTAAGAAATATGAGGAATTCGATGAGAGTTTATGGAATAAGAAGAAACTTATTGGTGAGGATTTTAATGTTCAGGAAGTAGTGTTTGGAGTTGACTCTTCATTTCCAGGAGGTGTTCCATATTTCTAGTTTATAAATATGTGATTGGACATATGTATTGGATGTATTTTCCCTTTGGAAAAGTTCCATGGAGTGTTATCCTTTAAGGGAGACATCAGAGGTTGCAGATCTAAACAGTGTCACCATTAGGGGTGCATGCAGGAGAGAGAAATTATTCGTTGTGAGGAGAAGACATGACTTCGGGTTCTTCGACAAGATCAAGAGGAGTTAATTTCTTTTCTTTCTCTACTTTTGTCTTTGATTTGTAATGGGAGTAGTGTTACTTACTTGGGTATAGTATTCTACTTTTATTGCGGTGGAATTTTTCACACTTGGGTAGAATTTTCTATATGTTTTGGGTGGAGTTTTTCCATATGTATTGAAGAGTAATTTTACTCATAAAAATGGAGAGTTTAGAAAAGTTTTTCATCATTTCAAGTTGAAGTGCGGCCATGATCCAGGGTGTGAGGTTGATTAATTTTTCTTTTGAGGTGTGCTATTTTTTCAATTTCTCAAGAGTTGTATTTTTCAGATCTTATTATTGATCTCATTCGGGTAGGAGAGTTTTCTTAAATTTTATTCGATACTTGATTTGAAGAGATTTTCTTAATCGAAGTTGATCGAGTGGGTTGGTTTTATTTTCTCTAAATTAGAGGAAAGTTTCCATCCATTTTATTTTTGATGTTTCCTATTTTATCTTATATTTGTCTTCAATTCATCTTGAGGGGAAATGTTTTCAGGGTTATTTTTGCTAGAGCGTCTATTTCCTATTAGGGACAGGCCAACTTCTTCGACTGCGGGGGACTAGCACTGGGAGTGAGCCTCTCCCACTTCATAAGTGACTTGGCCACCCTCGGCAACTTCCTCAATAGCTGGGCCTCCACTACAGGCGAAAGCAAGGAAATATCCTATCCAAGTGACATCGTTTGTTGCCCCTCACCACCTCTTCCCACAAACATCAGATATACCAAGGCCGGAGTACCTAGTTGCCGCCAATCCTTCCATTGGGAGGTCTGTGATCAAGGGGTCCAACCTTGCTGCTCTCCGGTGGAAGCGAAAGGGCGGCAGTGCTGTCCCCACTCAGGTGGCGACCATAACGGCTCTGATGTGCAAGTGCATGGCAAGGGCAACAAAGAAGAATGCCAACAGTAAGGATGAGAGCATATTACTAACCTGCATGCAGTGTATATTTAAATAGTTTCAGCCTGTTTCCTCCCTCATATATATTTGGATTCCATAGTGCTACAGTGATTATCAATTTTAGTTTATCGTGGATAACTATTTTTTCCATTTGCCAGTATTGAGATTTTTCATATTAGTTATTTGAGACTCATTGACATCCGTTGTTGATATATTTTCTTATATTATGTAGGTGAGCAAATTTAATGTTGACCAATATAACAACACAAATCACGAGGACCTTAGCGGATGTTGGGCTAGTGTTTGGGAGTGGGCTTTGGCCTTTGTGTGGTGTCCTTTAAGGACTTTGTTATTTGTTGGACATGTATCAAAATTATTTGTGTTGATTTCTAGAGATGATGGATCATGATGTGTTATGGCTGTGTGACTTTGAGACTTGTATTATTACCCATGTCAGCTTGTGCCTCGTGATATGACAGAGACTATATTCTAACTTTTATGTATCTAACTATTATTTTGCAAATGGAATACTCTCGAGTGCGCAAGTATAACTTATTTTGTGTAGAATACTCTTAAGCCCTGGAGTCCTAGAACTAATGGTTAAATAATCGAGGTATATGAGATCATGCTACTTGTATGAATCTGAAATTTATACTAAGTGTGCTTTGAATGACCTGAGAATGTGGCGTAATGCCTTGAAAAATATTTTTGTGAAATGATATTAGGAGCCATTCTAAGACTAATCTGTGATTGAACGATAATTTTACAAATTATGTAATTTTTCTATTGTCCTATTTATAAGGGAGACTCTGTCAGATTTTCTCCAGAAACTTAGTCTCATTATAAATTTGACTAAGATGTCTTATTTACATGAGTCAAACCAAATCGTCTTACTTGTATTGTGGTATTGTTTGAGCCTAAGATTCCCTTAGGCTCTATCTTTTGATGTCTTGAGTGGTTAGGTCTTTTTTATATGGGTTGTCTATTTTAATAGGTCATAAATTAGTATTCCGTAATTCATCAATTTGATTCTAATCGTTGAGGTACACTAAATTGGGGTGTTACAATTTTGGTATCAGAGCTAGTTCATGGCCAATTAAGATGCGAACCAATGGTGTGTGTTGCTTCCATCCCTAGTTGAGTGGTATGCTGTCTACATTGGTACATAAGCCTAATTTTTTATTTTGTTGTGTTGTTTTATTCCATTTTCCCTTTCTTGTTGTTAAAGTTATTGTCGTCTTGTGCTATAGGTTGCCGAGTCTGTTTTTTCTTGCAGTCAGGTAGGCGGTCCTGACGGTTAGTGTTGTTTGATTTGGCTGACCAATGTTTGTGTTGGTAGTGGCAATATCAGTAACAGTTGGACAGATCACTCGCACTAGGAGTTCTCACAGAGAGGTGACCCCACTGCTGGTGCGTGCTCGAGCTGGGTATGCTCGCTTGCCCTTTTGAGTTGTGATGGCCATGGTTGCATGAATCGGAATCGGAATCAGAATCGGTTTTCCAATGAATCGGAATCGGAATCGGAATCGGTCTGAATTGGCCAAAAATCGGTTTTTTTGAATCGGTCAGGAATCGGTCTGAATCGGAATCGGAATCGGAATTGGAATCAGTCCGAATCGGTTTTATAAAAATATATATTGACAATTTATAATATAAATATAT
>JAVDBV010047949.1:0-16405 GCA_032619315.1 Piper longum
AAGCGTATGTGGAGGGGTGGCGGCGTCCGTGGCGGGGCGTCCGAGGGCGGTGGCTGAGTTGGGGCGGCGACGAACAGGAGCGGCGTCCGCTGCCCCTCCCCTTCTAAGTTTTATTGTGGTAATTTTAAATTCGGCACTATATCGGCTGTTTGATTGATTAGAAAGGATGAAGGTGGTGCTCAGTGACAACGGCAGCAAGATCAGGGACTTAGAAAAACAAAACAAAATTATTTAAATTTTTTGGAACTTGAAACCAAAATATATACAAGAAATATGCAAGAAATCTAGAAAATACCCAGATACTTGTTGATCCATCCCTTCCAACACACCCTTCCCCTTCCGAGGGCTCACAAAGGTCAAAGTGCCGTCTTTGGCTTCTTGCACAGAACGACATCCCTCGAACCCAGAGAACCAATCGTCCCCAATGCGTTCACGGCTGCAACCGCCAAAAAAAAATTAATCAAAACTTTGGATTGTAGAAGAGAAAGAACATGAAAAAAGCTAGAAACCCAACAGTGGTTTTGAAGAATTACCATCGGACAGATTGTTACTCCAATAGAGCAAGAAGCCATCAATGATGATCACGGCACCGACAGGCTAGTCCTCGAAGACCATGAACACAGGAGGTGGCTGTGGCTAAAGTGCAATCTAATACGTTTAAAGTTATTTTTTTAAAATAGTTAACCAAAGTTAAAGATCCTTAATCTATTCCAACTCCGTTCCTTCTTCAAATAAGTATTATATGTGAGATTGAATTGATAGATCTCATAATCTACTTACTTTAAAAAATTTTGTCCCTGAAATTTCTATACTTGGCTTGTTGTTAGTTGTGACCTACGACCTTTCATGGCCTGTGACCGAGAGCCTAGTCAATGTCCATAGTCCAACCCATTATCTAATACGAAACCAAGTCATTCGGATACTATTTGTAATGACCCGGCTCAGAGTATAATATAATGGGCCTAAGTCATTTCTTTAAAATGGTTAACCAAAGTTAAAGATCTATTGTTCATTCCCAATTATAAATATGATCTTTTCCAAGTAGGTATTAAATATAGACTAAATTGATAGATCTCACAGACTGTGACCAGGAGTCAGTTGCCGGGGCACTTAGCAAGCCGACCGGACTTGGACTTGGAAAGAAGCAGGGGAGACATCTCCAGCGCCTTCAACATTGCCAAGAGCTTCAAGGACCGGTGGCTGAGAAGATGCCGAGCTTTGCGCATTGCCGGTCGGGGGTGAAGAAGAAGAAAGTTTACTATTTTAAAAGATGACTAAATCGACCATTGGAATGGGAGGGAGGGGCCAATCTTGGATTTTTTTTTTTTAAGCAGCCGAATTATTTCAATTAAATTAAATTCAAATTAATTAACTAAAACCATTTCTAACTATATATTAAGATTGACCAAAATGATTATCCAATGATTAAACTATCAAGAACTATCAAGGTGTTTCAAGGAAATGTGGGAAATATGTGCATGGAGATCTTTCTTGGTAGGCATGATTTGCATAGAGATTACAGGAGAATTGCTTCGATTGGATTTTGGAGAAAATTTTATTTTTATATATTATATGTTTTATATTTTTTTGTAAAAAATTACACCAACTAAAGTTTTCTTGAATTAGATTTGCATTCTTTTGCATCATTATTAATCATTACTAATTGGGATTTATGACTTTTCCTTACAAATTTCTAAATAAATATTTAAGTTATTCTTGTGGGGGCAGCTGATCATAGTAAAATTATAAATCTTTCATAGTTATTAATAACTATTAGTTTGTTTTTTATTATTATCAATCATTGGTTAAAGGAAATATTTATTTTTAATCATTTTTAAGAGTCTGTGATGAGAATTTTGTATTTTCAAATATTTTATCATGTGGCTTCAAAGGATACAATAAAATTTATTATTACTTTTAAGTATTTTTTGTGGGTTTCTAAAGAGTGGTTTAAACTAGAAAATGAAACTAATACTTTTAATATATTTACAAATGTTTTAATAGATAGATAGACCAATCAATTATTTATAACAATTTGGCCCACATGTAAAATGTTGGGCTTCAATCGTTTCTTCAAAATTGGTTAACTAAAATTATAACGCACCTCTATTAATATATTGGAATCTACCATAGTATATTGTTTGTAAAGATTTAAACTTATCTATTCACGTGGATAAGTTCTGAGAAATTTTGAGGAATAGATCTCTATTGTTCCAAAACTATTGGAGGATATTTAGAGGAAAAAATTTGTGCTATTCCAAAACTATAGGAGGAAATTTGTGAAAAAATTGAACAGGTTTTCCACATATATAAAAATCAAGTTTAATTGTTGAGAAGTGGGGGAGAAAATTTTTAAAATCATGTTTATTGTTACAAAGAAGAGAAAGAATAAACGAGACTTCATTTCCTCCATCTCACATGTGAAGAAGGAGATGCCGCTGCCATGAGGGAGACGAGTTGCAAGTTTGCTCCTATCGCCACACCATAACAGATCTACCGAAAATGTGGGTTTTTTTATCAAAAAGTATGGGAAGTTAGTCCACAACCTGTTGCTTTTGGTGAAGTCTCGAAGAGGATAGAGTAGAAGCTTTGCCATCGTGCTCCTGTCAAAGGTTTGCCACTTGTCCTGAAGAGACCAGCTTTGTTGCTATTTGAGGGAGCCACACCAAGCCTTGGAAACTTGCTGCTCACTGCCTGTGTCGATGCCTTGTTGCCTTGGAGTGCTAGAGTCTTTGCACGGCTGCCCCATTGCTGGAGATTATCTTTTTGGAGCGTTGGAGCCTTGTTGTGCTGCTTTAGAGCTTTATTGACACTCGTTGGTTGCAGTCTTGCCGTGAAGCTTTGAAGTTCCCTCTGCCTTGTTGTCATGAGAGAGTCGCCACCAGAGAGGTCTGATCTACATGTTGCTGCTTCGGTGGAGTCTCGGAGAAGGACGTCCAAGACCACCAACGTGGAGCTCGAAGTACCCCCGATACAACACAACCCAGACTTGTTGCCAGAGACTCCCGTCGTTGCCAAAATTTTGTCAGAAAGTTGCGGACCAGAGAAGACAGAAAATAGAGCAAGAAATAGTAGTGAAAGACAAATTTTGTGGTGGTTTTCTAACCAACATTGGTCATTCCTGGCTCCGTTGTAGTGTCCAAAGTGATATCAGTGAAGCAATCTACAAATCCAAGTCGAGTCCCACCTGAGTTCATCGCCGCCGTAGCCAGAATTTTGCCAAGAAGAGGCCCACCGGAGTGTTAGGAAATAGGCACTCCAGCAGAAACAACCTAGAAAATATTTCCCCTTAAGATGAAATGAAAACAAATATAAGATAAATAGGAGACACCAAGATAAAAAAATGGATGGAAACTTTCTTCTAATTTAGAGAAAAGAAAACCAACCTACTCGATCAATTTTGATTAAAAAAATCTCATATAATCAAATATCGAATAAATTTGAGAAACTCTCCTAACCCAAATCAGACCAATAATAAAATCTAAAAGATATAACTCTTGAAAGTTTGAGAAAATAACATATATCTCAAAAAAAAATTTGATTAACCTCACACCTTGGATTACGACCCCACTTCAACTTGAGATTATGGAAAATTTCTCCAAACTCTCCCAAATATATGTGGAAAACTCCACTCAAAACTTGTAGAAAATTTCACCCAAGTGTGAAAAACTTCACCCCCAATAAAAAGTAGAAACTCTACCCAAATATGAAAACTCCACCCGAAAGAGCAACACTTACTCCCAATTACAAACTATAGACAAAGGTAAAGAAAGAAAAGAAATTAACCACGGTTGATCATGTTGAAGAACCAGAAGTCATATCTTCTCTTTACAACGAATAATTTCTCTTTCTTCTTCCACATGCACCACAAATGATGACACTGTCTAGATCTGTAACCTCTCATGTCTCCCCTAAAGGAGAACACTCCAAGGAACTTCCTTAAAGGGAAAAAACACCCAATATATATGTCCAATCAAATATTTATAAATCAGAGATATGGAAAACCACTTAGAAATGAAGAGCCAACTCCAAACACTACTCTCTGTACATTGGAATCCTCACCAATGAGTACCTTCTCATATTCCACAAATTCTCATTGAATTCCTCATACCTCTTAGTTTATCTTCATGTCTTCATGACTTCCCATGTGATTGAACATTTTTTATAGGAGGGAATATCTTCAACAATTCTCCCCTTCCCGACTATGATAGACACCTGGAAAAACTTCCACTTAGCAACATTGTCAAACACTCGTCAAACTTGATGCACAATTGTCAACCACATGTCGACCGCTATCACATGACTTGGGAAATATCTCAACACAGAGAAGGAAGAAAACAAGGGAAAGCAGCAGCGAAGGTGGATTTTGTGGCTGTTTTCCAACCAATGCCGGTCGTTATCGGCACCATCGTGGTGTCCAAAGTGAAGCCAATGAAGGGATCTTCAGTTCTGGGTGGAGTCCCACCTGAGTTTGTCGCCACCATCGCTGGTTACGAAGTTATTGATTGGGGCAAGGCAAGAATTGAGAGTTCCCCATCATTGCTTTGTTTTGAGCCAAGCCAAGGAGAGGACAAGTGCTGCTTTTGCATCACTGGAGTTGCTAGTAGAGCCTCAGCATGCCGGAGCACCAAGGGCTATGAAGTTGTTAGCGAGGAAGGGAAGTTTCTGACTGGTCGTGCTTGTCGGTTAGGGATTCTTGCTGTGAAAGGTTCTCTGCCTTGCTACTTGTTGCCTGCTACCGAGGAGAGAATCCTTGTTCCTACTGGCTGTCAACCATTTGGAGTTGTGTCGTTGGGAGCCTAGCCCTCTTGGCATATTGTTGTCTTGGATCCATTGTCGAGGAGAAGATCGGTTGTTGCTGCTATTTGGAGTCCTTTGCTGCTGCCGCACCAGATTTTCGTGAGCATTGAGGAAGAAGATTTAGAATCCCATAAAGATCGGAATTTTATTGCCTTGAAGAACCACTACTTGCCCATCTTGTTGCTATTGTGATGTTGGAGTTCCTTCACCGATGCCGGCCAATGAGTTCGTGAAGCCTTGGAGTCTCGCTGCTATGTTCATATCCCAGAAAATAGATGACAGACTTGAAGATTTAATGCAAGTTGTTGTCTTGTCGTTGCTGATTGACTATCAGAGTCTGTTCACTGGCTTCCCATCATTGTCCACTATTGGATCCTACGTCGACTAGTCAGCGGGATTTCAACTCACCGGGAAGGAAACCCAATGCTGGAGGTGATGCAAGGCAGAAGAATTAGGGACTGATAAATGGGATAGCTAGATCCGTTTACCCATCTGTGACTACTTCTAGTTTCTAGATTGACTGTGTCAACCTGTCTGTGACTTGATTTATGACTTGGATTGTACCCGCCTCACTCTGGAAAATAGACTGACCCACGCAGTTTTTTTTTATTGACATGAACTTGGTGCTGTTCGGTTCAACTCGGACCAAACACATTTTAGAATTTATTTCAACACCGTTCATTGCTCCAGTCTACACAAAACTTGGTACCCCACCGTTTTCTTGCATCCTGGGCACAACGGTGAAGTCTATTTCATCATTTGAGCACTGTAGAACTAGATTTGAAGCCTCTTCAAGGGACAAGCTATGTACGGAGTCAAAAAAGTTAATGGCAAAAATTCCATTAAGATTTGTAATTTGTGAAGGAATTCAAAATTCAAAAAAGTTAAAGTGACAAAAATTTCCTTAAGATTTGTAATTTATGAAAGAATTGAAAATTAATGGATTGTGAGTATCAATCTCACTGTGGATTAACTTAGGAATTCAAGTTAAACCCTAAGGAATCACGTAAAATTTCCTGCGTGTTATTTTGTGCATGTGACATTTTTATTTTTATCGTATTATTTCTTTATGTGGCAAGGGCACCTCGGTCCCACCAAACATTTGAACCCGGATCAAAAGACGCGATCCACAAGGGGGGATAATCCCGCGCCCGAACATATTTTAACGACTCCACTAGGGACAATCGAGAGGTAGCAGTGCCATTTGAAAAGATAGTGTGTATGAAAAGATGACCCCTGAAACAAGGAATTTTGCAAGACAAAAGGGCGTTAGTGAAGGAGAACCTTCCAACACACTTGTAACAAATCAACGTGAAATACAAGTACAATCTCGCGTCCGAACATATATATTAAATATAAGACTAATTTTTAGATCTTACATTTCCATGGCCTTGAGTAATTTTGTCTTTGAAATTTATTTCCTTGCCCCATGAGCCTAATATAGGTGTACTCTAATCTATCTCATAACCATCTAATAGAGCTTCAAGTTGACTTAATTTGATACTATTTATAACGATTCGGCCTAAGTATAAATTAATGTGTCTTAATCATATTTTTAAAATAATTAATCTATGTTAAAAATATATAAATAATATTTGTATAGGATTTTATCCCCAAGATGCAAATTAATTTTGAGAGATATCACACAGTTTCATTCTTTACGCTAGATTAAGACCTAGAAAGTCACAAACTAATATCTAGTCGTACATATATTACGTTTACAACAACATAATCACGCACATTGGATTGGGGTTTGATCAGGTTGCAACTTACATGGACTGGCTGGAATATTCATGAGGCAAGCAAATGGCCATGACCATTTCCTGCAACATATGGCTCTGGTATATGCTGTGTACCAATGGAATGTTGGGGAAGACTCGGGTAGAATTAGACCCTAGGTATGTTGTCATCATCTCCAAACACCCCAAACCCCATCACATCATCCTTACACCCAGTGCTCGGTACTGCAATATTCATGTTCATAACATCACCACCCAAAGACCCAATGGGTTTCTGTAATTTATGACCTAGAACATCTCCAAAATATTGTATTGTTCTATTCATGGGGCACACACCTGCATTGCAGTCAAATCCTTGAATCGTTGAATAAAAATGCAATATGCAGGTGTGGTTCCAAGCATTCTGGGGGCTCCTTTCAAGTTGAGCCCAAGTTTGTATGCCTAGGCTTATATTTGCGGCCAAGCTGGCCCTTTCTCGTGGAAAGGAGGCCATTCACGTAGAAATATGTTTGAGGATTTGAGGAGGACACACACACAAATATATATATATAAAAGCAAACAATGGGCTTGACTAAATAATACATGAAAATGATAATATGTACATATTATATGTAGGAGATAAGAAGGGAATAATAGAATTTTGGAGTCCATGCATGCAAAGAAAAGAGTGTAATGCAAGTGGACACGCTCGTTTGGTCCCCTTCGCTTGTTTCTCTCCACTGCTGTCCACAAGTTCTTGCTTTCTTTCCAGCTTTGGTGCAGACAAATATGATGTCCACAAGTTCTTGACCAAATGTCTTCTATGCATTATAAAGTTAACAATAGAAATTATAAACATATGTTTGCCTAGATAAAGTTGTTTTGAAAAATTCATAATTTAGCTTTAAAACTCTATCCTATCCGGTTAAGAGATAAGAGGTTTTTAATTACTTTTATTACTTGAATCGGAGAGTTATATACAAAATTTTATCAATTTAGAATTGTTTGGTCATATAGGAAATATAAATTACAAACACACCAACTAGGCTTTTAGAAATTTCATCAAACATTTAGAGGACATAAAATATCCATAAATCAAAATTAGCTACAACCAAATAATCGGGCTCTATACAACTTCTACATAAAGTATTCACGAGAGAACAAACTTCCTTAATACCAATTGTGTTAAAATTATAATAAATTTGTATTGAGGGAGTTTGTTCTCCTATAGATATTATCTGTATCAAGTTGTGATATAGTAAATTTGATCCAATGGTCTGCTCGTGGTTTTTTTCCGAACTTGAAAATATGCATATAGTAACAAATACGAGTTACAAATTAATGCTTAAAAATATTACACATATTCCAAATTTGAGGATAGGTTTGTTGTCAACTAGAATGCTTAATGATGAATGATTTGATTCACAATTTGCACAAAGTGTGTGAAAACTTACGAAAAGTTTTTTATTGTTGCTAAAGGGAAGAAGTGTTGTAATTTGTACAAGACCGAGACGAGTCTAGTTGGAGGGGTGGTTAATATCTCTTCACTTGACTTCACTACTAATTTGTGGTATCACAAGGACTAGAGTCATTAAAGAAGCTAAATCTCCTTCATAAGGTCAAAGACATCACAATTAGTCCTTGTGACTATTGTTTGGTGGGAAAACAACCTAAGACATCATTTGCAAACGTAAGTACAAGGAAGTTAGAAGTTCTTGAGTTGTCATGCATTGATGTGTGTGAGTATATGGAGGTAAAATCTCTTGGCGAATCTATTTATTTTACCACTTTTATTAATGATACTTATAGGAATGTGTGGGCTTATGACATGAAAAATAAAAGTGATGTTTTTGGTATCTTTAAGAATTTTTATGTATTGATTGAAAGAGAAACTAGTAATTCTTAAAATGTATTATAAGTGATAATGGTAGTGAATATTGTTCCGTTGAGTTTAATGAATATTGTTGCAAGTATAGGATTAGGCAGAAGAAGACGGTTCAATATAATCCCTAACATATTAGAGTGACTTAAAGAATGAACATGACCATCTCTGATAGGATTAGAAGTATGTTATTTTTAGCTAAGTTGCCTAAAAGCTTTTGAGGTGAGGCCATGAGCACAACTTATTATTTGATCAACAGATCACACACACATGTCCTGGTAATGACATACCGGAAAAGGGTTTGGAGTGACAAAAAATTCAGTCATTTTTATTTGAAAGTCTTTGGTTGTAAAGCCTTACACATGTGTCCAAGGAACAAAGGGCTAAGCTTGACTCTAGAACCATAAAATATATTTTTCTTGGATATGGTGATGATAAGTTTTGATACAAACTTTGAGATAAGAATATAAAAGTGACTTGAAGCAGAGATGTAAATTTTAGAGATGATTAAACATTTGAAGATTTTTACAAGGAATAAGTTTCTCAAACAAAATCCCAGGAAAGCTTTGAAAAGACAAAAACCTCCAACCTCCAACCTCAACTAGATGTGAAGAGGAATCTTAAGATAACATAATTATTCCCTCACCTAGTGATGATGATGGTGAAGATGAGGTGATTAATGATATTTCTAATGAGCTTGTTAATGATGTTAAACAGGAATAAACAGGCTCTAACCAATGGGAGCCAACTAATGTAAGGAGATCAGCTTGTGAACTAGTTCCATCAACAAGATATCTATCATCAAAATATATGAAAATCACTTAATGTGAAGAACTAAAAAATTTCAGTAGGATCAAAACTTAGTTAGAAAATGAAAAGTGGTTAAAGACAATGTAAGATAAGATGAAATCTTTACATGATAATCATACCTATGAGTTAGTAGATCTTCGTAAGGGGAAGAGAGTATTAAATAATAAATAAGTTTACAGGATCAAATATGAAGAAAAAAACATACAACCAAGGTAAAAGGCAAGGTTGTTGGTGAAGGGTTTCAAACAGAAGAAAGGTATTGATTTCTATGAAATTTTTTCTCCTGTTGTTAAAATATCTTCTATTAAAATTTTGTTACTTTAGGTGTAAGTTTGGATTTGAAAGTTGAACATTTAGATATACAAACGGTCTTTCTTTATGGTGATCTTTATGAAACCATATACATAGATCCCAGAGAGTTTTAAAGTTAGAGGAAAATAGTGGATGGTGCAGACTGAAAAGAGTTTGTATTGTTTGAAGCAAGTTCTTAAATAGTGGTATCAGAACCTCTTTGGTTTTAGTGTTACCTAAATTTGCCTCATGGTATGTTAGCTAATTTGAATTGGACTCCCCTAAAATTTCACTATAACATGTGGACCTAATATATGCGAGGGGGAGATGATTTGGATGGTATCTCATAGTATGTCAATTAGCTCAAATTGGAGCCTCTTAAAACTTTATTACAATATGTGAACATAGCATGTGTGAGGGGCAAATGATTTAAATGACATGATGTGTGAGGGGTAAAATTGTTAGGTTAATCACATATCAATCGTGAATGATATTGACGACTTATATATAGGATAATAAAAAAATCTTATTCTCTTAATCTAACTTTTAGATTAAAAATACCGGTAAAACCTGTTTCAAGTATTTTTTTTGGGGCTTAACAAGAATCACAAATAATTCGGAAAATTATGAAGTGAAGCCAATTTAGAGAGTTCATATAGTCAAAAATGGGTTTTATAAGTATGATTTATCAGTATATTTACAAATATTTTGCACGTTTTACCGTTAAATATTTGTAAGGTTTCAATTTTATCATATTTGAATGTTGAAAGGGAATACCCGTAGATGTTAACCCTCCGTCCAAACCGTATAATGCTAAGGACAAGCAGTTTATAAGTCGAATACATGTGTGGTCCAAGTTGAACCATAACCACTCACCAATTTGTACCGTATATAACTTAAGATAAATATATATTCCAATTCCCTAGGCCCCAAAACTTTTTTATTTTATTTTTTTCACATATAAAAAGAATATACCCAGCAGATAAGCAGCTTATAAATAGAGTATATAAATTGGGTAATTTGATTTTAAGAAAAAAAATACCACAAAACTTGTGCCCAAATTCCTATAGTTGGGGCATTTCAAGGTTTTTCAAAATTTGCCTTTTCTTTTAAGAAGACTCAGTATCAATTGCAAGAGTGGATGTAATAATATCAGCAATATTAAAAAGTTGGTCATTTATATAAATTACATAGTTATATTTTTTATTAGACAAAAATGTCTTTATTATTTAACCGTACGTGTAATCCAAACATATAAAATATATAAAATATATAAAATATAGCTAACACAAATTACGAATGACTGCTAATACTAATTTTGTCTTTCTTTATTGCATTACAAAAATTCATTATTGAGAGATAAAATATTTGTAGTGTTAATTAGGATGTTCGTTCCCATAAAATGTTGCCAAGAGCGTTCAACGGCCATTAGAAAGTCTTTTATTTTAAAACCACTATGAAACTAAATTTTAAAAATAATTTAAAATAAATTACATAATTATTTTAAATTCTAAAAACAAAAGAAAAAGTAATTTTAATGACAATATTATTTAGTATTTTATGGTCAGATGAAGTATGGTTCAAAGAAAAAAAATACTTTTTTATAAATAAAAAGCTAGGTTTCTTAGGTAGAATATTTAGCCAAAAAAATTATGTTTCATAAATTTTATCGCTTGATGTCTATATTCTAAATAGCGTTTAAGCGAGACCAATGATTAAAATAATAGAGATTACATAAAATTTCTTAATTTTTAATTTTCTTATGAATTTTCTATTTTGCATAATATTCATTATTAAATATGAACAAGCACGAATTTACAATTTTCATAAATCAACACTAAACCCTTTATTAATCAATCATATAAAGATTCAAATAATCATTAATTAAGAATATTATATTAACCCGCTATATTAAAGTGCTATTTTTTGCTCTCATTATATTTATGCCTTTTCTTCTTTTATGATATATTTTGGTTGACAATAATTCTAAGGGCTTATTAATATATTTTCTTAATTTAAGATGACTATTATTATTATTATTTATTATCAAGAAAATGTAGGAGTATAATTCTAATTAAAATAAGATTTTAAAAAATAATTTTAAATATATTTATAATCATATTCCTCAAATTAAATATTTTATTTACTTATTTATTATTAAGAAAAACCTAGAATATGAATCTATATAAATGAGGAATCTTTAAAAAATAACAAATTCTATTTAATTATTAAAATTTTACTTAAATTAAATTATTTTGTTTATTAATACATACTCAATTAAGATTTACTTTTAATATTTATAAACAATTATTATCTTTAAAAATATGTATTTTTTTTTGTTAAAAATAAAATAAAATATTGTTATTTTATTAAAAAAATAACAATTAATAATTTTTTTTATTAATAAGAGATTCCCTGGTCAATGATGTAATTATTATTGCTTAATAATAAATAATAATAGAGATAAAGATGTTTGACATGTCATTACAAGTAGAATCTTACAAGAAACCCCATGGAGGGTAAATTAGGAATATTATCGGTTGCGTTCCCACCGCCTCTCCACCGACCTTCCACTATATATACGCCCATCCCCCCCCGCCATGGAAGCGCCACCACCGAGCTCGCCTGAGAAGGAGAAGGAGCGCTTCGTCGGAGTTGGAGGGGGACTGGGGACGTTGTCGGAGTTGGAAGGCAACCACGGCTGGGCTGGGAACCGGCGGGAGGGACGACTGCCCCCTCCGCCGCCGCGAAAGGTCGCACCTTTCCCGAGGCCGTCGCCGCCTCCTCGAGAAGAGGAGCCCCTCGCCGCACGGCGGCCGGGGCGCACTGCCGTCGGAAGGCGGTAGCCCCTCCGACCTTCTCTTCCTCGCCGGCGGCGGTTCTTTCCTCACCCTCGGCCGCTCTCTTCCTTAGCAAGGGAAGTTTTTTGGTTTGATTCCGATCTTGCTTTTCGTCCCCCGAAGAATAAGAAAGGTGGTTTTTTTGCGGTGTTTTGTTGTGGAGAGGATGCTGACAATCAAAAGGGTTCCCACCGTCCTCTCCAACTACCAGGAGGCTTCGTCATGCGGCCGCTATTGCCTCGGCAAGTGCTGCTTACCTGGTAATGAATTTTTTCTCGGTTATGTTTATTTTTAACCTGTTTATGTTCTTGTTTTGATTGTTTGGTTTTTTATGTTTGATATGTTTAGGGGCAAAAAGTTTGTTTTTTAGATAAAAAAAGTTGTAAAAAATTGGTTTTGTTTCAATTTTTGGATTGTTTAGATATCAAAATTACATGTTTAGATTATCCTTTTGTTTTGGGAAAAATAATTAAAATCCTGGTTATTGTAGCGATTTTCAGGTTGTTTATCTTGTTTATGTATTGGTTAGCTAGCGAACTTTATTGTCTTGTTATGTAATGTGTTTCGTGTTTAGATTAGAAAATTTCTGCTTCTTATGTTTGGTCGACAGTAACTCAAACCTGGCATTTCTAATTGTTTTTATCTTGCAAGGTTTCTTGGATTGTTTTGTGAGAGTTACATGTTTATGAATAAGAATTTCCTGTTTCTTGTTTTGGCTTGTGTGAGTAATAAAAATCAGGTTTTTGCAGTGATTTTCTGTTTGTTTAGCTGTTGATGGTTTGTCTTATTTTGGAGTTGTTGATTGGAATCTGATCTTTTGATTTTGTTGCTTTTCTAATTAGTCTCCAAGCTGCCTCTCTACAACTTCGTGGAAGCTCGAGATTCCTTTAATGGGGTGTCTTCCGAAGATCCCCAATTCTCTTTCCTTAACACCTTACTACTTGGGCAGGTGATTTTCTACTCGAAGTCGGAGATATTTTATTTTTTCTTGTTATTGGTACTAGTTTGGTAGCTAGAAACTATGATAAATTAACACATGTTACTCGTTGTATGATTGAATGCTGAAATCAAGTTGATTAGTATTGGATTGAATGCTCAAATATGTTTTCTTTCTTGTATCATGAGCAGTGGGAGGATAGGATGAGCAGAGGGCTGTTCCGGTATGACGTGACTAGCTGTGAGACAAAGGTGATTCATGGAGAGAGTGGTTTCATCGCACAGCTCAATGAGGGTCGTCACCTGAAGAAGCGCCCCACTGAATTTAGAGTTGATAAGGTTCTCCAGCCCTTTGATGGTCACAAGTTCAACTTTACCAAGGTTGGGCAGGAAGAGGTCTTGTTCATGTTCCAGAATAGCGATGATGAAAAGCCCCATTATTTACCAAGTGCCCCTGCTGGCTCTGTTGATGGCCCCAACGTTGTTGCTATTAATGTAAGTAAGGCTTGCTTTATCTTTGTTTCTATTGTGTGTTGTTTTGGCTGCACTGAGATCCATTCCTTACTCAGGATTTTGATTATGTTGTGGCTTTTGCCTATTACAGGTTAGTCCTATTGAGTATGGGCATGTGCTTCTGATTCCACGTGTTCTTGATTGCTTGCCTCAAAGGATTGACCACCAGAGCTTTCTGCTTGCCCTTAATATGGCTGTTGAAGTCGCAAATCCTTTCTTCAGGCTGGGCTATAATAGCTTGGGAGCTTTTGCCACTATCAATCATCTCCATTTTCAGGTTTGTTGCGATTTTTTTGTTTTCACTTTTCAGCTTTGTTTCTTGTAGTTGATTAGATAAGATAGTTTTATACTTTGTAGAAACATACGTAAACGTTATTTCTGAAGATGAGAATTCATGTTAACCTGTGAGAGTCTGAACAAACGAAGATCACAACTTATTTCATCCCAAGGATAATTTTATTCATTGGTTATATCTGATGATTTTGTCTACTTCGTGACAGGCTTACTATTTGTCTGTACCTTTCCCGGTAGAAAAGGCACCCACTCAAAGAGTTGCACATGTTAATGAGCAAGGAGAAGGTGGTGTTATGATCTCCGAGTTGATCGACTATCCCGTGAGAGGACTGGTTTTTGAGGGTGGCAATACACTTAAAGACTTGGCCGACACTGTCTCAAATGCTTGTGTTTGGCTGCAAGACAACAACGTCCCCTTCAACGTACTCATCGCAGATGTGGGCAAACGAGTCTTCCTTTTCCCGCAGGTAAATTGCTGCAAGCCATTAATATACAGATGTTTATGATATGAATGTTGGGGTGGTCTAACCGCCTCCACAATCATTTGGATTACATGGTCGATGATCAATAGTATTATTTTTACAATCTGTTTAGTACATTTTTAGTCAGTAGCCTATCTCATTTAAGTTTGGACATGCCAAGTAAATTGTTTATTCTCTGAATGAGCAGTGTTATGCGGAGAAACAAGCTCTTGGAGAGGTGAATCAGGAACTGCTGGATACGCAGGTAAACCCAGCAGTGTGGGAAATCAGTGGCCACATAGTGCTCAAGAGGAGGCAAGACTATGAGGAGGCATCCGAAAATTATGCAAGGAGGCTTCTTGCAGAAGTGTCTCTCTCCGAAGAGAGATTCGAAGAGGTGAAGGCATACATTCTGGAAGCTGTTGGGCTCAACAAATTGGAATCCTCTGAAGAAGAGAAGTCAGACGCTGATGAAAAAGAAGAACCTCTGTATCAACCTCCAATGCCCACTCTTCCTGCTCCTTGTGCAAAAGACTGCCTGGTTCTCCAGTGAAGGAAGTTGTCTCAAGTCTGTTGGCGTTGATGGTTGCTTACCGAATCTACTCAAGGATGCCCTTGTGTGTTATTTGCTTAAAAAAATTATGCACAAGAGGGCATTGAACTTTACAAATCCAAATCTTATATCTAGTTTCCTTATCTTGTTGGGCATATTATATTGGCTACTGGAAACGATTTCGTTGGATTATAAGTTGTAATACATGTGATAACCGTGAATGCGTACATACTACATAGTCTCCCCCATTTGGAGGAATGAAATTATTAGGAAATTGTTCAACAAGTACTCAATGGTTTCACCTTGTTTCAATTGAAATGGAGAAGATTTGAAGGTTGTTGGAGATGAAACTACAAGCTAGACTAGCTCTTACCCTTGGGTGTGATAGCTCTTTAAGGATTGGGAACCATAACTTAAATGAAAGAGTGCAATTTAAGGTTTGTTTCGGCAGATAACACCATTTTTTTTCCATTGAATTGAGTGAAAGTTAGCTGCGATTATTGTTGTGTGAAAGGGTGGTCTTAGCTCACCGGCCGAGTTAACTCGTCTCAAGGCCGTAGATTATAATCTGGCTTTTAAATCGGCCACGAGTTCAATATCCAAACCCAAATGCGTTCGTTCTTTAATCGACTTAAATGCTCGAATCACCTCGAAAATCGGTCTAATTTAGTTAAGTAGGGGAACGCAAACACCTGTCGTCCTCCCCAGTTAATTTATTATTATTATTATTACTTCGTGCTCCTTAATCATTATGTTCCTTCGTGCTCCTTGATCACGAATGATTCAGGAATTGACCGAGCTAATTTAAATTGGATTGATTAGTTGCGAATTTGATTTTATGGCTGAATTAGTCACTTCTGAATCGGTTCGGAGTCGGACGATTTACCCTATTTTGACCGATTTAAATTGGAATCGGAATTAGATTAAATCGGCTTGAATCGATTTTTTATGGTAAATTATTAAAATATTTTTAGTTTATGTATGGGTAAAATAGAAATTAAAAGTTAATAATGACCAAAATACCCCTAACGTACTAAAATACTTTTGGTTTTATATTAATAAATTATTTATGTATGGATAAAATAAAAATTAAAACTTAATAATGATCAAAATACCCCACTTATCCTCCCTCCGCCGCCTCTGCCCATTCTCTCTGGTGGGGTGGGACGGAGCCGCCGAGGGAGGAGGGTAGTGGTCGTTGCCGGCAAGGGATGGGTTGGGATGGTCGGCTGGCAGGACGAGGGTGGTGGGGTGGGCTCGCGGGGCCGCCGCGGGAGAGGGGGGGGGGGGAGGCGAGGCAGGGCAGC
>JAVDBV010047950.1:0-23027 GCA_032619315.1 Piper longum
GAGCCGTCGGCGTCTTGCCGCCGCGCTTGCCGTGCGCCAAGGACGGCCTGGCGGACTCTCTGGCCTTGACGCTCTCCCTCTCTTCTCCAACGGCGCCGGGCAGCCAGGAGAGATCCGTCGCCGCCGCGAGCCAGTTCCGACCGCCGTCACCTCTGCCTGCTACGGGGGAGTTGGAGCTTTTTGCTTCGCCTGCGGCGGCGCCGGCGAACGTTGTGGGTCAGTGCGCGTTCCTGCTGGGGCCGGAGTTCGCGGCTATTGTGCAGGAGATGATCAGGAAGGAGGTGATGAGGTACATGTCGGACACGGGCTGCCGGGCTGGGTGCGGCTTGCGGGCGGACGGCGTACGCAACGCCACCATGAAACGAGTCGGAGTTAGCAAGATGGAGTAGGACTTGGATATAGGAGTTATTTTTCCAGGAAATAACTCGGTCGGGATTATACAAGGAAATAATTTTATGTTTAAAATCTTTTTTTTTTTAAAAAAATTGTACATAGAATGGTGATAAAATATGTGCAAAGAGTTGGGATGAATTCATAGAAATCATCCAATCGAAGTGATCGTTAACCATAGATGATCAGTAGGGGAAAAATTAAAGAAAATTGAGAAAAAAAAAACCACTTTTTTCCCAACAGATCTGCTTCCATTTTTATCATTGATTAGTTCTCTTCTTATCATTGGTAATGTAATCTCGAGTATTGGCCGGGATTTGGAAACAGCGGTTTGTTTGAAAGAGCTGAAGAAACAGGATTTCAACTCTCTTTTAAATAACGCAATTACGATTTGATTAAGTCTAATGAGTCACTGGTGGTCGTTTTGATTTGATTCATTCTATCGTGGGCAAAACTAACCGACGCCGCTGTCCAATGACTAGCAATATGTAACTAAAGATCTTTCTTTTCTAAATAAAGCTGGTCGGTATTCTCGCGATTGTCTGGTAAATGTACGTATGGATGAATACCGACGATATGATTAGTTCATCGGTGGGCTTGAAATTTCTTCGAACAGAAAATATGGTGGTAAGTCCGCCTTTCAAGCCTTTCTACACCGTCAATTTACCCTGCACACAATATATGTGCGCATACGCGCTTATTAATTATGTTCTCAAAAAAATAAAAAACTCATGTTTCACGTAGTATATTTACAAGAGTCCAAATTTGTCATGCTTTATTTTTGTTTGGTCTTAGAAGCAAGCTCAATTAATATTGGCCCAGGCATCTCAAGTAGTTAGCCATCTATGATAAGAGCTTTTTTATTTCAAAAATGAATAATCAGTAACCATTTTGGCTGTTAACTGAGATTCCCCAGGTGTTTATGGCTTTAAGCAGCCAATCGAAGCAATTCTGCAACAACTTAACGACGTTAATGTGGTATTGCTAATAAGCAAACAGGGCTCACATCTGGCTCACATTCGACTCAACAAAAACTCGCTAGAACTCCCATTCTAAACTTAAAATTCGCTAGTGTCGGCCTATGCGTCAACCTTAACATTAATTATTTATGTAATTAAAATTTTATTTTGCTTATGTACTTGTGCTCCACAACAAGGTTGCGAAAATTGAAATCGGAATCAGAATCGATTTGGTCTAAATCAGATATGAATCGGTTCAGTTGAATCGGTTCAAATCAGTCATATATAAAAATTTGATAATTCATAACATAAATAAATAATATACATAATTACATAATTTCTCGACACAAATACACAAATTTATAATTTAGGGTATAAAAAAATATCATTATATATCATCACACTACCATAAGTGTTTGTGCTCTATTAAATGATAATAACTAGTAAATTAATATCTATCTTCCCTATGACAAATCTGGGACAAGATCTGAAATATAACAACAATCATAGAGGAATATAATAAATCAAATAAATTTTAAATTTGAATCAACCAAATTGCATATCATACAATTACATATCTTAGTTATTGTCAACGTCACCAGTTTAACTAACAAATCAAAGTTGTTGTGAACATCATACAATTACGAACGAATCAAATAATTGCATACAATTGTGAACAACATACAATTGCACAAATTCTGTGAACGAATCAAATAATTTATAAACTAATCAAATTTATGAATGAATACTAAATCAGTAATGTAAAAAATTTATGAACAAATCCCAAATCTGCAATGTAACAAATTTGTGAATGAACTCCAAATATGTATACAATTTCTAATAATTTGCACAATACAACATACAATTTCAACAAAAAATTGCAACTTTAAAAAAATGCAAGCCGGAGGGAAGGGTTGCAGCGGACAGGCGATGTCAGAGGTGAGGTCACAAGGGCAGAGGCGAGGTCGACTGCAGTAGACGGGCAGTCACGGTGGCAGAGGGAAGAGACCTAGTTGGGGTAAATTTAGGTTTTTAAAATTTAAATTTAAATTTTACCTATTCTTAAATAATTTATTTAATATTACACTTAAATATTTTAGTCATTTACCTAAAAACTATTTTTTTATCTCAATTTTAAATAGGTTAAAATCGGGATAAATCAGTCGATTTTGAGACCAATTCGATGTCTATTGATTCGATACTTAAATCAAATTAAATCACTTCTGATCCGATTTAAATCGACTAATTCCGAATAAAAACAACCGATCTCACCAAAACAGGCTCTAAGAGGCTTAGTTTGCAAAACAAAGCTCTAACTCGGGTCAACTCCGACCATTTTTACAAAACGTTAAAAAACACATGTTGCGAGGGTGCCCGAATCCGCAAAATTGTGATCCGAATACCCACCCGTTTGCAAGTATTGCCAGGCGCAAGGAGTGGGCGAGAAGACCTTTGCGAGGAGGTGGAGGAAGGGGCAACGACGGCCGGCGGAGGAGCTCAGATCCGTCGTGTTGGAACCCCGATCAAGAATGCTGCCCACCGCCACCCGGGGCCGGTCGCTCTCTGGGGCCCGCTCCACCTCCAGCTTCTCCCATTACCTTCGGAGGATTGTCAAGGTTTTGCCCTCAATTTCGAATCTCGCTCGTTTTTTTTTGTTTGAACTTTATTTTGTGGATTTGTGCGCGTATACAGTGTTTATTGGGTGAGTAATTCGGTAGAAATGATCGGTTGTGTTGGCTTGTGGGAGTGGGATGTTGTTTTGGTTTTAGAATTGGTATTTGGGAGGTGGAGCCGTTTATATTCGCGTGATGGGAAATTTCCGTGGAAATAGTGGGGATACTGAATTTTTTAGGTTTTTTGGATTCGATTTCCAGCTCTTATTGACCGGAAATGTGGATGATTTTGTAGTATGATAGTTGATGATTGCTCTGGGATTAATGGTTGATTGAGTCTGATTTTGTTGCTGATCATGCAATGTTTAATTCAGCATATCCATAGGTCTCTTTCGTGCTTCTTTATCTGAGAGTAGTTGATGAATGACGTTATTTTTGTCCCGCTTTTCTCGTAGTGTGGATTGTGGAAAGATAGATGCTTAGATAGTGGCTATGCGGATTGTTGTTTTATGTAATTAATTTTTTTTTACGGAGAAAAAAATTGAATTGGGGGCATTGAGGGTGTGAACCATTGTTTCTCTGGGAACTATCCCATAAATGAGTACTGATTTGAGTAAAGGTTTTGATGTTTGCAAGAATTGGATGCCTTAACAATGAGGGCAGTAAAAATTCAGCTACTAAAAAATTCGAAATCACCAAGTATAACTAGAAATGAGGAAAGCACTGAACTTGGTCGAAAATTTAGAAACACAGTAGGAAGTAGATATTCATCTTCTCATTTGAATTTAGTAAGTGGAAAGGGATCCAAAACTCTGATAAATCACATTTTTTTAATGTTATTTATAAATTAATGAGGTTGAGTTTGTCAATTGGTGACAAATTTCAGCATGTTTAAGCAAGATATGTTACCTTATTGTCTAAATATCTGGCTGGATCTCATGGGATGATTTTTTCTTCCTTGCAGTGGCAACAAATGGACATTGAGTATACATTCTGGCAAATGCTTCACCTCTGCACCTCCCCGAAACTTGTGTACGTTTCATGTGTTTGGCAGTTTGCCTCAATACATCATGCTCCACATATGGTGGTCAGGATGTCGGTGGGAGCTGTATTGAATTAGATGTTCCTTTATGCTAGTCTTTTTAAACTACTTCATAGTGTTAGACACCTTGGCCATGCTTGTAAACCTTATTTTCAACATTCATATTTTTCTTTATATCAATGTAGTCAACTTGCTAATTCGTCTACTTGGCTGAGACCTTTCCCTACAATGCCTTTCTGATGCTCAGAGAAGGCTGTATGATGGCTGTGGGTTTGGTCATTATCTCCATGTGGATCATTCATGTCTCAGTCTGCTGATAGGATGGCTAATGGGGTCAAGTTGAGCAGAATCCAGCTCAACTTGACTCAGCTGTGTTTGTGACTGAGTATAATCTGTGTTAATTAAGGTTGAAAAGTCCATTTAGTGGGGGCTCTGATGAGTTAAACCAGCTTGTTTGTTTAAAGGAAACTCAGCAAACTAGTTTAAAATAACCTTTATCAAATTCCACCTTCAAGTTACCTTCTTTCAAAGAAATATTGGCTCAATAATCTCCATACTGTACGCGTAAATTGCTTTTATCTTTGCTTCTACACCTTAGATGAAGCTTACTAATGATATTTTTTATGCTGTGTTGTGAGTGAAGGTCATTCTTGTAGTGATTGGACATGGAACCTGTTGATTATCCTAGGCCATAGAAAAAGAACATCTTCTGTATTGATTATAAAACTTTAGTGAAGTTACCTTTATACAATCTGCTTTTTTTTTTCCTTTCATATTGTTTTGTTTATAGGATTTGGTAATACAACAAACATGTAGTCTGTTGGCATTGAATATTAAAAAAATTCCTAACCTTTTTTTAGTTTTACTTTAGTTGCATTCTTTTTGTATAGTAGGTTTTCCTCTCCTAATTTATGCTATATTTATTTTTGCATGTAAAATTACATTGGAGAAAGTTATCAGCACACGAAATATCACAAGCGTGAGTCCTTACGCAACTCTTCTGTAAATATGTCTCTTGTTAAGCAGAGTGTATTTAAGTCCTTAAATTCACTGAAAATCTAATCAGTTTTTATCCCCAGTATGTCTTGAGTAACCCACGTTATGCTAGTGGGTAAATCTTGTATCGTAAGTGTTGCTTCTGCATATAATTATAAGAAAAGCATACATAGCTAGCAATGTACTTCAGTTAAGGAACTTCCATACATAGCTATCACCCTTTAAGTTTCTTTGCTGCTGCTTGTCATTTTTTCTTTCCTGGCTGCTAATTTCACCTGTTGTCCATTGTTTATTGCGTTTATAGATAATCCTCTTCTGAGTAAGCATAATTTGTTGTATGTAATATGTCTAAATATGATATGATGTTGTTCAAAATGACAACTTTATTCTATCTATATTTCAGAAACTAAAAATCAGTGGGCTAGGGATGATCCTGCATTCGTGGTGATCTGTACTCTGCTTTTAATTGCTGCAACTTCAGCTTACTGTGCTGCGTATGTTTCTGTATCTATCATTTGTTTATGTATACTTGCAAGATTTTGCATTTTCTACCCCTTTTCCAACGTCTTGTTTTTTAATTGTTTGGAAGAGCTTGACTATGTATGATGGCTTTTACTGGTTATGGAGACAGAATTAACAATAGTTATGTATCCTTGATTGCAGGTATGACAAGAGCTTGTTGCATGCCATTTTCACCATTTTTTCTGTGGTTTTATTTCATTTCTTTCTGATTGGAGTAATCATAGCGACATGTTGCTGGTAAGCCTCCTAGGAATTGGAAGTAAGGTTCCATTTGAATATGAAGGTTGAAACTCACATCTATTTTCCCAATTTTTAGTTGCCAATATTAACTTGTGGTGGTGAGATAATATCATGCGTGCATATGTTGTAAAACCTAAATACGGATCAAAGGCCAAAAGGGCATGGATTGAGCAGTAAGAAGAGATACATGTATAGCTTTTAGCTTGGATTAATTTTTCTATTTGGAATGATTAAATCAGATTTTTGGGCGTGAACTCGATCATTTGGGTTTGGTGGAATTGATAATGCTGACACTAAAGCAGATTGTAGAAATTTGTTGATACTGGATTTTTTCTAGTCTCAGTAGTGGTTTTTATGATTTTTTGAGAATATTTTCCCTTCTGAGTCTGTAAATGGTTGATTTTATAAATGACTGATGTCGGGCTCTGATTTGGTTGTGGTTTATGGGGCACGGTAGTCTAGCTTGGCTGTAAATGAAACAGTAAGCAATGAGACACACTGTTAGCTACTGTGTAGGTGAATGGCCAAAGAAATTATTTTCCTTTTTTTTGTTGAATTTTAGGATAATTGAAAACATACTAAAATTACTGAAGAGGTTCTATTGTGCAAATGGATATTTATACCATCATATGACAAACTACTGGCTGTTTCCTTGTACAGGTTTATTACAAATTCATATCTTCGCGAGGAAACATCAAACATCCATGTTGTTGAACAACGTGTTGAATGGTAAGTCTGTCTTTTTTTCCCAATTATGCCAAATATTTGTTTCTATTGATTTTGATCTTCTACTTTTGTATGAGCAAGGCTATATGCATTTGATGTACACTGCAACTCTTTCTTCCCAACATTCGTCATGCTATATGGTATTGTACATTTACATTTAGCTTTTCAGAAATATGTCTTTTCCCTCTCTCTATCAACGATACTGATTTCTTGTTTCCTCCAGTGGTCCAATACTTCTTGTCGCCCATTTTAGTCACACATAGCTTCATCGCTGCCCTGCTCTCAAACTTGTTATTTATGGTGACACTATCATATTATCATTATCTCAACTTCTTAGGATATGATGGTGAGGAAGATTCAAATGTCTTGAATGGCTAATTGTCTGAATTACTTTAAATTGTACAGCTGATGAACTGGCTAATTTCTTACAGCTCTCCCCTTTTTGGAGAAGACCACCTTCTTCTTGTACCCAATTGGTATTTTGATTGTTCTCTCTCCATTATGTAAGTATGAGCATACTCTAAGTAATGGTTTTCTCCCGTAATTAAAAGCGTAACACTCTCTTTTCTGTGCAGCAATTTTGAGCGGGTTCAACCCCACCAGATTTGTTATGGGCATGTATTTTGGTTAAATTTTCTAAGGAAGCAAATTCAGAAAGGTTGATGGGCGAGTTTTCGAGTTCTTCCATTAGCAATGAGGGCTTGTAAATTGCTCCTGTTGTAGAAAGAATACAGCGGCCTTTTTTCGTGGCTTAGGGAGTCATCACGTGACAGAACATAAAAAAATGTTCCGGGAAAGTTTTGTACTTAATGACGGACGATACTGCGGATAGCTCAGGAAGCAGTATACTTCTGTGCATACATTTCCACCTCACAAATAGAAATAGGGAAATATCTTTTCCACTTGGCTTTGCAGCTTTACTAGCTAGCGCTCTGTTTGGTGTATTAGACCGGCTATATATTCATGTAGCAGGCTCACAATTGAGGTAGAAGTATCTATCGTCAACAACCCAACCCAATCAAAATTGATTTGGAATGCTATAAGTTGGATGTCTGTTTTACGTAAATCTTGTCTATGTGAGATCAGATGAAGCCTTACAATCTGTGTTTTTTTTTTAACGTTATCATTACCACTTCCGGGCTGTAAACCTTGAGGATTTGTTTTTCATATGCAAAGAGGTATTTTATAATCTCATAGAGTGCAAGTAATTTTGGGAAGCATATGATGACGATAATGCTAAAATTTTTGGCTTCATTTCAATTTACTATTTCTCCCCGTTTATATAGTCTCGGATGAAATATCTTTGGTATTGCATGGTTTTTTGCCGTTTAATTTGCAAAAGGATTTGATCTTTATCTGCCACCCGCTTCCATCGGTGACACGAGATGTAGATAAAGATGGTGATAATAAGTTAATAATGATAGTAATGTTGACAACAACAATAAAATCACAAATTATAACCTTTGGTGTTGCTTCTAAGCAGTGGCGGGCAATCTGATGTAAGGCTTTACATCTAAAACGACTCTGAGGCCCAATAAATTTTAAGTAAATCACCCACCTATTAAATATTTGTATAGTAATTTTGTTATTTCAAGAATAAGTGAGTGCTTTTATTTATACTTCTCTAATTATTGAATTGGTCTGACCTTCTAGCAGATTTTTTTTTAGTGCGGGTTTGAATAAATTAAACGTAGATAAAAATGCAAACAATATGGAATTTATGAAAATAAAATGTTTTATGTACAGGCTGTCCGTTATTTATTTATTCATTTATAAGTAAACCCAAACATTGAAAATTTTGTATATAATTTTTTTCTAAAAGAATGAGAAAAAACAAAGAAGAACGTCAAATTTTTAAGATAAAAGGGTACAAAATCATTTGCAAGATAGTTGCTGTTCTCTTATCTTGTTTTTCCTAACATTTTGTAACGTTTATAATACAAAGTGATTTCCCTTTGTTGATGTTTTTATTACTTATGAAATTTTTTAAAGATAAGTTTAATTGGCATAAAAATAGTGCAAATAAAAAAATTATAGAAAATAAAAATACAATGAAATAAAATGGCATAAATTTTTTTAATATTTTTCTAATTATATATTTAGATAGTATGAAAATATAATATTATTTTCATATGTATTTATTTCCTAAAAATCATTTTTTGTATTTTTCACAAAAAATATTATTTTATAAAATTTTTACATAAACTTATTTTACTGAAATTAAAATTTCTTTTAACTAAATTTCAAAGATATTAAATAAGAAAAACTTTTACCTCTAAATTTTATATTTCTTCGTATAATTTTAAGAGAAGATCCATATGGTTAACTGATTTTGTTTGGAAGAAATAAGAATTTCAATTTTTTAAGCAATAAATGTTTTAAAAGGAAAATTGTAGACAGGGAAATAATCCGACCTTGCTTGGGCCTCGGCGGTGACTTCTAGTGGGGATTTATAGTTGTACTCTCTAACTGTTATCCCCATACGTGCAACCCTTTGATATTAGATTCATGGCCAACATAAAAAAAACACTCCTTATTGGAGGTCGAACGAAATTACAACTAAGGAGGAAGGGTTACAAATTTATTAACCTCTAACCATCTAAAACTCAATTTGTCAAAAGGACAAAAAATATGTTATATTGTCCAAAAATATGCACCATTAGGATGCCAACCCACATCTTTTACACCGTTAATATTTTTACATACACACATCTAAAATTATTAATGGTGTAAAAGATTTGTAAGATTGACGAAATTACATATTGACAATATAGTGAGATGCTATAAAATTCTAAAAGAAATTAACTTTGAATTAATTTCTTAAAGGAGATAATTATTAGCATAATATGTTATGATTGATGAATTGAGTGTTAACTATTTTATTATAATAAAAATATGAATTGATTGATTGAAGTGTATTAAAATAAATGCCACGGAACTAATTAAGTAAATTAAGCAATTATCGTAATTTAATGTAATGTACTGTAGGAAATCTTATATGGATTGGTGTATAATCGATGCGAGTATGTATTGATATGTATGTGCTATAAGATGTGTGATTGTATCATAATTGGGTGTTAGATTTTAATTTGATGTATAGGTACAGAGTAAGATCTTATCGCATAGGCACGTGGACACCATTAGAACTTCTAGCAGGTCCATTTAAGACTCGCTTCTGATTTGACTTCTGTATTCTGTCATGTTTTGTTTTACCATGTAAGCGGATGTGCCGAGTGATGAGTTTATTGTATCCTACTCCATATGGGTCATCTAGTCGTATGAGATCCCTCGAGTTTATTTTCAAAAACTCAGATCTTGATCATAATGCATTCGAGACTATTATATTAAAATCCCTACCCATGTCGAAGTACACGTAGTTTTTCGCGTTTTTAGTGAGATATAAAATAAGGAAAAATTGATGGTCACATCTTGAGATATGATATGTGTTCATTAAAGAGGGCTCTGGAATAAGTGAGCGTCCATTCTATTTTCGAAGGATCCTGATAACTCCACCTTTGAGTTCTTCAAACCTGAAAAAGTGTGGAGGTTTGTAGGTATTGCTATATAGCACATGTTTACAATTGTGGTTTCAAAAGGTACTGAAAGTGCATGCTTGAGAGTACTTGGCCTCTATATTAAGGGCATGAGTGGTACAAAAGATATAGATGGCCGAAAAGAAAGAAAATGATTTTTCTGCACAAAAGATAATTTAAAATGGCTAATGAATGAGGAGGAGATGGAATGGAGACGCCATCGCGCGAGGTCGATAGTTTTGTGAGAGTTTTATGAGAGAGAGTAATGATGTTTTTATTCAACATGAAGGTCAACTCTCTTGTGTTAGTTTATTGTTAGTTATTTTTGATTGGTCATACTCGTTAAAAATATTCTTTTATTATGTAGGTGAGAACTACGAGGAATGAGTACTAACGGGATTGCGAATGATTAGTATTGACATTATGAACACATGTACCTGTCGAGTGTGTTTGATGACGATGGTGAGTGTTGAATTATTTTAAATGATGAGCTTTGAGTGCTATTTTGTGAATAAATAAATACCTTTTTTATATTTGAATGAAATTGAGAATGAAAATAAATAAGTTGAGCAATGGAGTTTAAAATCAGCTCAAATGATGAGGAAAGTAATAATGATAATTATAATGTGAAATAAATGTTGTGATTGAATGGTGTTTTTGGTGTTTATTGATATAAATATATATATTGCTTGTTGTTGATAGAGTGACCCTATTATATTTTTTAAGGAGACTCTATCCTTTATTGTACTTTTAAGGAAGACTCTGTTCATTTTGTTTTAAAAATAATCATTTTTTTAAACTTTTCGTTTGTTTGGGTTATTTTATGTTTGATTACATATCATACATGCATGTAGGATAACGTTAAAACTCGCGTATTTTATTCAAACTTTACATATTGTATTATTATCTTGAGATACTGAAAATAAATCTAAGTGGGCTTAACTGAATGAAGTATATTAGTGAATTATTTAATCACCGGTAACATTTTCGAATTGGTTCATGGATATCCCGAAATGAGGTGTTTTATATATATATATATATATATATTTTTCATTTAACGATTTAAATTAAAAAATTATGATAAATAATTATGGATACTTCAATAAATAATTACTTAACATGAACCGCTAAACGAAGAATGACTATCTCATTGAAGGTTGCCAAGTTCACGTTTAAAAAATATTTGGCACTTCGTTGTTTTAGAGAAGGGATTGTTAGGAAAAGCTCGTGAAAATCTTTTAATTTTGGCCATGTGATGATTGATGTACAGTTTGATTAACATGGACGGCGGTTTCACGTTGAAGAGACCATCTCGGCTGGCAGATCTGATCAGGTGCATGTTGTTGGCAAATTCAAGGGCTCCCAACACTTTTTTTTTTTTTTTTTGAAATTTGTAAGACTTTATTCTTCGTCACCATTTATATTTAATTATATATATGTATGTATATGTATGTATGTATATATATATATATATATATATATATATATGTGGATTAAATGAATGGGTTTGATTTAGGTAATCCGTCTCAGTTGGGAAAAAGGAGAAAGGATGATAGCAGGCGAAGACGAGAGCCGGAAGTGAGAATGGGCGGCAATTCGCACAAGGAGGAAGAAGCAGCTACTTCCGATGAGGACAACTCCGGCGGCTCACCCGTCCCCAATCCTTTTTCCGAGGGCGAGAGGGTCCTCATCGACCACGTCGTTCAGCTCTACGAAGCCAGGGTTCTTCACCTTCCCTTTCTCCCTCTCTCTCTCTCCCGCCTTGAATTTCTTTACATAAAAACGGATCCATGCTGTTGTTGTGGGGAATAGGCGGGAAAATGTAATCTTGAGGATCGGATTTTTCTTTTTTTTTTTCTTAGCATAGTGGTGAAAATTTTGCTAGGCTGTGCAAGGGAGGGTTTTGGTTCTTATGTTCTGAAAGCTACGTTGAGCTAGTATGTGCTCTGTAGCCTGATACTGGTAGGACTGTTCCGGAAAGAACAGGTGGAGACAAAGTGTTGCGAGAGTTGGAATTATTTTGGTCGGTGATAAATGTGGTTACTTGGTTGATTTAGATGTTTAGGTTTTATCACAGATCTTGCCAATTGGTTTGTACTTTCTTCATTTTCTATTTTTTAAAAGTTTTCGTCTATAACACTTAATATATGCGCGAGTGACAATGTCTTCTAGGTTTATAACATTGTGATATTTTAAACATATTGTCAATGGCCCTTATGTCAACTTTTTTGAGTTCGATTGCTTTTTTTGTTAAAAAATGCCCTTCTTCCTGTATATTTTGTGTCCGTTATCGCTTAGGTGGGTTCTTACTTGTTCTAAAGGTTATGAAAATCGAGCTTCGCAGAAATGGATGGAGACTTCTTGTCCATTATCTGGTAGGCTCTCTTCTACCTTGTTTTATGTTGTGTATGCGGGACAAAAAAGTATTTGCCACTTCTAACCAATGCCTTCTATCTGGTTATACAGGGGTGGAGCAAATCGTATGTTTATGATCTCCCTTCTTCTATGCATTGTTTTAAAATCATGTCGATTCAGTGTAAATTCTTTGCTAACTATTTAGCTCAAAATTGTGGTGTGATTATGCTTCCATTGTTTATGGATTTTTTGTAGCAAATTTTATGTTTATTATTACTGCTAAAACTTGATATCTATGGAGGTTTGTAGAGTATGTGAAGCTGATAGAAACCCGACATGTGCATAGCTTAATGACTTTTACATATATTAGGGAGTTCTATGCCATTTCTAGGATTTAGGGATTTATTTTCTGATTTTGTCATATTTTAAATTATAACTTTAAGCTTAATGACATTCGAGTTGCTCTGTTTGTGTTGGCCTGTAAAATTTGGATCTTGTCAGTATGGCTAATGAAAATTATTTCTTGGTGAACTCTTTGTGTGTTCCCAAAATTTACTTGTTGGATTTTTTTTTTTTTTAGATTACTTTGTCGTTTGTGGATCAATCTCCTTATGTTTCTCATCTCCATCCATTCTCCATCAATCCCTTTCTGCGCCGTATTAACATTCTTGCCTCTATTTCCTTAAATGTTTAAGATTTGAATTTTGTAAGCAATCAATATATGTGGCTCCAACCTTTTTGTGTAGGATTTGAAATTTGAATGGTGGTTGACTACTTTTATCTTGATTTGAATGAGTTTGATGTTGTTAGAAGAGATTGATTTGTTGCTATATTTTTAGGGATCACAAGTTTGATCTTGTGCTGATCCATATGCAATGTATCCGCTATAAACATACATGAAAGTAACAGGTCTAAATCAGCTTGATTTGACCATTTTCCTTTTCTATATACTTCATTTTTACTCTATCTTGTTCTACAGTATTGAATTGAATTCTAATTTATAAGAATTTCAACAATTCTATTATCTGAAATACATTTTTTTTCTATGATTGTTAAATATATTTAAATATACTTAATTAGATATAGATTTTAGTTTATGACTCAGAAAAATAGTGAAAATGAGATCTAAGCTGTCAACCACAAATATCATGTCAATGACGATGGTGTTTTTGCTTCTGTTGAAAATATTTATTTGGTTTCGCATATGAATTTTAAAATCTAGTCATTGCCTAGTCATCAATCAAAGGTCTAATTTGCTGACTGAATTGTTGTAAGAATGGATTTACAGCACAGCTTTCTGTTTGCTGCTGATCTCATAGTTTGTTTTTTTTTTTTGTTCTTTTGTAATTTTTCAACAGTTGGGATGAATGGGTCACTCTTCATCGAACAATGAAGCTTACAGAAGAGAATGTTAAGAAGATGAATGAATTGTTAGAAAAATCTCAGATTCTTGAAAAGAATACCAAGGGAGGGCGTGGAATTCTGAATAAGCCAAAACCCTCTAATGGTTTTTTGAAATTTATATTGGATTCTTTGTGTAATTTTTTTTGCTGTTTCACGTGAAGCAGTAATATTTTTCGTATTCAAAATGTGCAGATAACAAAATTGATAAAGAAGATATAAGGCACTATGGTTAGTAAAAGTATACTTTATTCTTCTTCTTTTTATTATTTTTTTAATTTTTTAATTTTTATTTTTTATTTTATTTTTTGTGTGTGTAAGTGGTAATTTGCATAGTGCTCTTGGTATAATCAATGTCAACACTACTTGCTGCCATTCTAAACTTACTTTTTTGAAGATGTTCACGTAATGTGCTTTGTGGTTAGGAGGAAGAAGCAAGAAGAGAAAGCATGACTCTGGTGCTGAGGTACATTTTGCATTCCCAAATTTGACAGGGAATATTTCCTGTTAGATTGCCTTGGCAATGTTTCTTGTTTTACTGTGTGCTGATTTTTGTTTTTCGGATGAGATAACAAACTCTCTTTTTTGTTTGAATGAGCAGGATAAAGATGCAGAATCAGCTGAGAAGCTTGTGAAAATTCAGTTTCCTCCAACTCTTAAGAAACAGCTGGTTGATGATTGGGAATGTGTTACCCAACTTGGTAAGGTATATTCGTTGCTAAATTCATCTGTTGATCTATCTTTTCTCTGATTTCAGAAGCCACATTGATCAAAGCCTGTAATTGCTCGTCTTTTTGTAGCTTGTGAGGCTTCCTCGTAGTCCAAATATTGATGACATATTGAAGAGATATCTTGACTACAGGGTGAAAAAGGATAATACGTGAGCCTTTTCTTGATTTAAACCCATCTTTCTGATGTGGCAGTTTTGTCATCCAACCTTATTCTAGCCTTGTGATGGGATTGATCATATTATGCGGTTTCTTAGTAAATTAAGTGGGAGCTAAATTTTTTGGAAATTTGTTTATTAAACTGTCTAGCATTTAGTTTTTCTTGTGTTGCAAACGAATCCATTTATCAAATCCATCAGTTCTTGGCTTCAAGAACGGCAGTTTTTTTGTTATCTTCATGCTAATATTGCTTTGGAGGTTCCTTCTGTTGAAGTGCCAAAAATTTCTCTTCCATATGTCTGTACAAACAAGGCCCCCAGATATGTTGCCATTTACTTTTTCTGAGAATTTAATAATTGTATCTTTGTTCTCTGAAAAGCATATGCTGTCAATTAATTTTCAGGTTTCAAGAACTGCTGGTTTTTATTATGTTTGTGCTAATGTTCTTTTGGGGGTTCCTTCGGTCGAAGTGCCAACTTTTGTAAACAAAATTTCTCGTGCAGATATCCATGCAAATGAGGCCCTGCAATATGCTGTCATTTACTTCCTATGAAAAGTCAATTATTTTCTATCTGTGATTTCTTTAGCTTCGGGTATAAACGAAAATTGTTTCTGTTATTTTGCAGAATAGCTGAAGGAGTAGGAGAAATTCTTAAAGGACTTCGTGAATACTTTGACAAAGCGCTACCAGCAATGCTTTTATATAAAAAGGAGCGCCAGCAATATCAGGAAGTAGTAAAGGATAATATATCTCCTTCAACTGTTTATGGTGCTGAACACCTACTACGCTTGTTTGGTATGATTGTACACAACTATTTAGTGTGATTTTTATTTAATTTTTTTTAAAGTTTTCCATTTTCCTAAAGTGAATATATTTCATGTAAAGAATATTTTTATTCATCATTGAACATGGAATCAAAGGACATAGATGATATTACTGCCCTTCTATTTTAATGGATAAAAGAAGAGTTGGTTAAATTGTCCTACTGATAGCTATTGTTGTATTCTTTTAACATTTTTTTTTTCTTATTGTTTGCAGTTAAATTGCCTGAGTTGTTGGCGTGCGTTAACATGGAGGAGGAGGCTTTGACACGATTACAGCAAAGATTACTTGATTTTCTCAGGTAGCAGTTTGTTCGGTGAATTCTAGCATATTATGATTGTTGTATATTGGGATTTCATTTTTGAGAAGATGTCGTGGTTTGCACACTTGCTTTACCTGTACTTAGGTTTCTTTCCTTTCTTTTTTCTTTTTTGAAGCACTCTGATATTATGCTTTTCACCAAAAACTGTCTATTTGGCTTCAGATTTTAACAGTTCATTTATCACTTTTATACATTTCTAATTTATTCATTCATTTAGTGGAAGTGGTCAATGTAATAGCCATGTGGCATTGTTACAATGCCCTTTTGCTTGAGATTTAAGATGCTTTCTTGTTTTATTAAAACATTTTTTTTCATAGGTACCTGCAGAAAAATCAGCCAACGTTTTTCCTTGCATCATACGATGAATCAGTTTGTGTCAAGGAAAGTGAAGAAGAGCAAAGCAGTTGATGTGTACTACCAAAGAAAAAGAAAGATGATCTGTAGTTGCCAATCTTGTAGTTTGAGTCCTTAACTTGAATTTTTTGGAGCCAACGTGTCCTTTAATTTCAACATTACTGTAATGATCTTGAGCTGGAGAAATTTGCAAAGTTTATTTCATGCTGAAAACGTTTGAAACAATTTTTTTATGTAAATTTAAATATTTAATATCGTCATGAATGTCTTTGTAATGTGGATTTGGTACATGTTTCAATGGGTGGCCTAAAAATGGCCTAGGGCATTCCACCCGTGACGGAGCTACTGAGGTGCTTGTGATAGTTTTAATTGTAGATTGACTCGAGTATGATAATGGCAGAAATTCACTCTTGTATTGTTTGCATCAAATACCTAGGTTTACAAGGTTGTCTTGGGTGAGCTCAGTTTGTTTGTTTTTCTCTGTTTTTTTTTAACTAAAAAAACATAATAGAAAACGAGATTGAGTGACCTCTGTTGGTAATGGTGGTTATTTGTCTTGGTACTTCGTTGAGAAAAAAAGTGAGTGCAGCAAGCGAGGTATGATAGTGTTGGATTGTCCCTCTTTTATAAATATAAGAAATTAAAATTATGTTTTGGATAAATTTTTTTTTTAGAAAATGCATTTAGCATTGTGAGAGAGATAAAAATATCAATACACTTTTATTCTTTGGTGTGGAGAAAAATGAAAAAATTGTGTGGATTAAAGAAATATAAATATTTTGTTGAGATTTTTTTGTGATCATCAAAGGTAGCTTTGTTGACTTCTTAATTGGTGATATTTTTCTGTTATTCTTTTTATTTGTGATTAATATCAATTATTTAGAAAATATAATAAATAAGCATTGGAGAGTTTGTGTAAAACCCGTAATTCGAGTCACGGTTTTATAGTCGTTAGCCGATCGGTTCAGCCGTCGGTTTGAGTTGAGTGTATTTCAGAACACGTGTACTGAGCCGATGCCGGTCACGTTTATGAGGTATGAGGGGTCATGTGTACATGAGTATGTGATGATAATGTCATGAATGAACAGAGAATGAGTTATCAAAATATATGAGAGTATACAGTTGATGATTTTAGATTCTTCATTCTGTGATCGTAGAAATAGTTTTAAGCAGTTTACCGCGTGCGGGTAGTTTGGATGGGTTGACAATTATGGAGCATGTCATTTTGATTTAATGTGTTTTTTTTTATTTTATGGGATTTTTCTGGATTTTTTTAGAATTTATTTCGAGTAAATAATTATTTTGACTCGAGACGGAGTCGTGTAAAGTAATATTTACGAAGTTGCCACCGTGATCTCTTTCCCCCCCCCCCCCCCGACGCTTTCTCCTTCCAAACCCTAGCGTCGCCCCCTATTTGTGGCCGTCGCCGTCGTTGTCGGCACCGCCCGGCCGCCGACCGACGCTGCTCCGCCCCACCAGGCCGACGACATGCCACCCCGGCCGCTATACGCCACCGCGACTCCAAGGATTGCCGTGCCTAGCGTCGCGCCCGCGAGCTTTAGCATTCCCGATTCCGGCGCCGGTGACCGTCGCCATGTCGTCGCCGTCCAGTGGTGGCCTCGTCATCGTCGACCCCCGAGCCACCTTCCTCGACGAGAGCGCCGCCGATCGCAGCCCAGACCGGCCAGATTTAGCCACCCATCACTGCGACTGTTTTTTACATTTTTCGGTGAGCCACCACCTCCATTGGCCGCGTCGATGCCACAGACGCGTCCGGCTCGCTGAGACGGTTCCGATGGTACCCTATAAGGCCCCAATCCGACGAGTAGACGCCACTGGCGATTGTCGCCAGAAAACCACCGGAAAGTCGCTGGAAACCGCCGAAAAAATCAAATTTTTTGGAATTCGCTGGAATTCACCGGATCTTCCACGGAGTTCACCCGGTCAAACCCGATCAAATTTCGGACGTCGTGGAGCGCCGAATTCGAGGTTCGAGATGCACGTACGTCGAAACCCTAGCCGTCGCCGATTGCCGACGACGTGAGGTATAATTACCTCTTTTCCTAATTTGATTGATTATAATTGATGAGTGTTAGCATAACATGATAGGATTAATTAATTGATGTTGATGTGATTAAGTTCTAATTACGAATGAGATGATAAGTGACAGAGTTTAGGGAAATGTGAATGAAGATTAAGTGATCTAACGAAGTAAATTTAGCTGAGCATGATAAGTGACCACGATGTAAATTGGAAATACATAATAAAATTGGTACGAATAGGATAGTTAGAATTATTCTATATTATGATTATTTGATTGTTAATTGATGATGATTGCATTGTGTGTGATAATTAGCTAATGTGATGCATTATGTAGTTAGCGGGCGTTAGTATTTGGTTCTGATGTTTAGGTATGGAGTAGGAGTTCGCCGCCTAGGCGCGATGACATGCTTGAAGCTTCTACCAAGTCCGTTTAGGACTCGTATCTGATTTACGCTTTATTCCATCGCATTTTGGTATTCTACTTGCAGGACGAGTTAAGTGGAGTTTTATTGGAACCCATTTAGCTCGGGCCATTTAGCTGATCGCATTTTCGGATTAATAACCCTCGAGGATGAGATCCCTCGAGTATGTTTTCGAAAACAAGATCCACCACAAGTTGCCTTCAGGCCTATTATATTAAATTCCCTACCCAGGCTTATATACAGTTTTCGTGTTTTCAGTGAGAGATGGAAAGAGGGAGGCGCCCATGGCTTCAGACAAGGCATATGTTCGTCTATGGGTTGATGTTGGGGAGGACCCACTTCATCCCCAGGGATCCTGCTAACTCCGCGTTTGAGTTCCTCATACCCAGAGAACGTGGACGTTTACGGGTACTATTTACTACAGCGCATGTCATGACTTGTGGTTTAAAGGGTACTAAAGACGACTGCCTGAAAGTACTCGGACTTTGGCTGAAGGCTAGGAGTAATATGGAGGTGATGCAAGACGCAATAGATGAGATGGCCAAGGAAAGAGAATGAGATGGATAGGGGACGCTGCCGCTCGAGGGCGACGACTTCTGTTAGTGCCCTTGTAAGAGTTCTTGAGAAAGTATATGGTTTTTATTCAACAGGAAGGTTAGCTCTCCTGTGCCAGTTTGATATTAGTTATTTTCCGGACTGGTAACACTCGTTACTGACGCTTTTCTTATATATATGTAGGTGATAAGCTTGATCGGAAGTATCAGCCTGGACGGAGGAGCAGTGAGGTCTCTTGCACACACACATATTTACTGATTGAATGTTTAATATTGTGTTTATGATTTATTTACGTTGAAATTGACTTAGGAAAATATTAAGAGACGATAATATGTTGATGATGGAATGAAATGACTTGATAATATGATGTGAATTGTTGAAAGAATGCACAAGTGAGCTGAGACCCAAGTTTGAACATGAATATATGGTAGTCTATATTCTGTGAGTGAAACTATTGATATGGATATATGTTGATATATATTATTTTGACAGGGTGGTCCCTAATTGCACTTTTAGGGGAGACTTTGTCCGTTTTTACTTAGAATTTCTTTTTTATTTTTATCCAATTGTGTTGATGTGTGAATTGATTCTCATGTCATCCATGTAGTAGTATGTCAGGATTTTTGTGCATTCATCCATGCATATAGAAAATCGTATCTTCATCTTTAGACGCCGAGAGTGATCCGGGTCGGCTTAACCGAATCTAGTAGATTAGCAAACGGTTCGGTCGCCGTTAGCATTTCCGGGTCGGTTCACGGGTGAGCCGAATCGGGGTGTTACAATTTGTTTTTCTATGAATATTTTCTATATCAAGTTGTGATGTAATAAATTTGATTTGATCGTTTAAATGTGGTTTTTCCCTAAATTTGAGATTTTTTACATAAAGTTGGTTTTATCCATATTGGAAGGTATTTCTTTTAGGTTAAATTAGTGTGTCTATTTTAATTAGTACTTCTTATTAATTATGTGTTAAAATGAGAATTTAGGTATTTGGTTAATCCCAATAATTGGTATCAAAGCCTAGTTGCTTGGTTGTAGTAAAATTTGGGTTGTGGATATTTTCTGCCCACTAGATGTTCGACGAAATTTCTAAGAGCCAGTTGGTGTGTTTGTGATTTATATTTTAACAAGATGGCTGATGAGAAACATGTTAAGATGATATCTCTTAAGGGGTTGAGCAATTGACACTATTAGAAAGAAAAAATGATTGATCATTTATATATTAAGGATTTGTATGAACTTATCATTGGTCGAAAACTAGTAGAGGTGACTGATAAAGACTAGAATAAGTTGGATAAGAAGGCTATGATTTATTTGAGATAATAGGTAGATAAAATTCAGTATCATCATGTTTTTGAATTAACATCCTCGAAAGCTATATGGGATAAGTTTTAAGAAGTTTATGAGAGGAATACTGCTGGCAACAAGACCCTTTTGATAAGAAAATTAGTGAACTTAAGGTATAAAGATGGAAGTGACATAAGTGAGCATCTCAATGTGATGAAGAGTGTTATTATTCAACTTGCTCGGATGAAGATGACTTTAGATGAAGAATGACAAGTTATCCTATTCCTCAATACATTGCCAGAGAGTTGGGGAATATTGGTGATCTCTTTGAGCAATGTTTCTTCGGATGAAAACTCACAATGAACATGGTAATAAGCAGTTTACTGAATGAGGAGGTGAGAAAAAATCTCTATTAATTTCAAGGTCTCATGCATTAGTGTCAAAAAAAGCAAGAGGTGGATCAAAAAATATGGACACAAATACAAGGACTAAGAGTCGAAGAAGGTCTAAATCCAAGTAGAACTTGAAATATTATTATTGTGACAAGATAGGTCATATAAAAAAGGATCATTAGAAGTTGAAGAAAGACTTGAAAAATAAGGATAACAAGGATCAATGAGAAAAAAAGATAATAATGTTGTACATGATGACTTGGTAATTCTTTCTTATTGTGAGAATGATTGTTTGACGGGTGATTGTGATGCTAGTTGGGTAGTTGACTCAGGAGCATCATTCCATGCAACTCCAAGCAGAAATTTCTTTACTACCTATGAACCTTCGAATTTGGGTATAGTGAAAATAAAAAATAGTGATACTTCCAAAATTAGAGGACTTGGAGATGTGCATATAGTAACAAACACAGGTTACAAATTGGTGCTTAAAAATGTCAGACATTTTCCGGATTTGAGGATGAGTTTGTTATCAATGAGAGTGCTTGTTGATGAAGGATTTTGTTCACACTTTGCACCAGGTGTGTGAAAACTTATGAAAGGATCTCTTATTGTTGCTCTAGGGAAGAAATGTTGTAGTTTTTACAAGACTGAGACGAGTCTAATTTGAGGGGAGATTAATATCTCCTCATTTACTTCCACTGTTAATTTGTGACACCATCGATTGAGACACATGAATGAGAAGGGAATAAAGACATTGAAGAAATTAAATCATCTTCTCAAGGTCAAGGATATCACAACTAGTCCTTGTGACCATTGTTTGGTGGGGAAACAACGTAAGACATCTTTTATAAGCACAAATACAAGGAAGTCAGAAGTTCTTGAGTTAGTATATACTAATGTGTGTAGGCCTATAAAGGTAAAATCTCTTAGCGGTTTAATTTATTTAGTCACTTTTATTGATGATATTTCTAAGAATATGTGAAGACATTTCTTCATAGTAATTTTGAGGAGACTATATACATATAGCAACCATAAGGTCTTAAAGTCAGAGGAAAGGAACAAAATGTATGCAAAATAAAAAAGAGTTTGTACATTTTGAAGCAAGCTTTTAGATAGTGGTACAAAAAGTTTGATTTATTTATTAAAAATAATAGGTATAAAAGCCTATATCATCAAGAGTTTTGATGATGATGATTTATTATTTTATTATTTTATATGGATGACATGTTTATTGTAGGATATGATGAAGCGAAGATGGTAAGTTTAAAGAAGAACTTGAATAAATCTTTTGCAATGAAGGATTTGGGATCGGCAAAGTAAATCTTGAAAATATTCATTCGGCGTGACATGAGAGTTAGAAAACTTTGGGTATCATAGGAAATATACATAAAAAAGATACTTCAAAAATTCAACATAAAAGATGCAAAGTTAGTTAGAGTTTCACTTGGAGGCCATTTTAAGTTGAAAAAAAGTGACTTAAATAAAATAGAGATGAAAGAAATGACAAAGGTTCCTTTTTCTTCTGTTGTTGATAGTTTGATGTATGTTAGGGTTTATACAAGGTTGGTTAGAGCATATGCAGTTAAAACGGTTACCAGACATTTAGCAAATCTAAGCAAAGAACATTGATAAATAGTTAAATAGATAATGAGGTACTTGAGAGGTACATCCAAAATGTGTTTGTGTTTTGAAAGTGATAAACCTTTGTAGGTTAGCTACACAGATACATACATGGCAGGTGACTTAGAAACAAGAAGGTCAATATTTGGGTTTGTTGTTAATTTTATTAATGGGGCCGTGTCTTGGTAGTCTAGGTTGCAAAAGCGCATTTCATTATTCACAACTGAAGCCGAATTTATTACTGTTCGAGAAGCTTACTATGAGATGATATGGACGAAGAGATTTTTGAATGAAATTAGTGTTAAAGAGGAGAGATATATTATCTACAGTGATAGCAAAAGTGTAATTCACTTAAGTAAGAATTCAAATATTCATTCAATAAGTTGCTCGGGCGCGGGATCGTCCGCCCCCGGGGTGACCGGTTCAAGTGATTCGATCCGGGTTTGAAGGGTTCGGTGGGACCGAGGCGCCCTTGCTGCACAAAGAGATAGTGCGATAAAATAATGCAAATGATAATGTCACAAGCACCAAAATGACACACAGGC
>JAVDBV010047951.1:0-28138 GCA_032619315.1 Piper longum
TATATATAATTTCTTGGTATGCACGATTCGATCCTATCCATTTTAATTAGGAGTCGTTATAAAACCGACTAAAGGAAAACTATGTTCTTCATGCATCGTTAACTTCATAATGTATAAACATTGCCTAGGTGGAAAGATGGAGCAGCTAGCCCCTTATATTGCCTTGGGTAAAAAAAAAAAACTAAGCCTTTGCATCTTTAGGTATATAAAAAGATGTCTAAAATGATATAGGAAGGGGAGTGGCCAATTGCAAAAAAAAAAGCCAAATCTATCTATCTTTTCAAAATATAATGTATATAATATATTATATACATATGTAGGGATAAAAGGGTTGGCAGACCAGCTAGTGGCAACGAGGGTGTGGGTTGTCATGAAAGGGAAGGGAATGCATGTGAACTACATTATTTTCTTTAAACATAACTAATCAAACGTGTAGGATACTACAATCTTTGTGTCATAAATAGCTAGGACCTCAAAACCATGTAATATATACCCTTTTACTACATTATATGATTAGAAATTAATTAGAATTTCTCTTCATTTTTACATCAAATTATGAATTCCATATCTGTTTATTATGTTTAAGTAAACTTCCATTTTACCAGGCAATATTTTTACAATTATTAAAAAAAGTTATGGATTTATAAATAATTATTGGCTAAGTATTAGGGTTGGCCACAAGTCGAACTACTTTGCAAGTTTTTATGACTCGACTCGAATTTAATTTTTTTAAGTTCGACTTGAAACTTGATTATCAAAAAATTGACTCAACTTAATTACAATATAGCCGGTTTCGAGTTAAATCAAACTTAACTTGATTTGATTCAAAAAAATTGATTTGGCTTAAAATTTGGCTCGAATTAACTCGATGTCAAATGTAAACCTTAAGTAATTTTTTTTCTTTAACAGTACATGAATAATCTAACATTAAAAATAATAATTTTGTATGAAATACTTAAATCAAAACAATCTAATAGTTATTATATGATTATTAATTATGGAGAATATCATTTATTTTTTACAAAAATAATTAAAAATATTACATTATAAAGAAAAAACCAGATCTTTGAACTCACGGTGATAAAAATCGAAAAGGACAGATGCTCTCTTCGAACTCAAACTAAAATAATTCAACTCAAAATATAACTCTCGAAATCCGATTCATTTAAAGATGGTCCATTTTTTTGTTTCATGACTTTAATAAATAAGTTTTCTAATCTGATGTACAATAACAATTTGATCAAGGTGGAATTAAAATGGTTCTTCAACTGTCAAAATTAGAGGAAATATTTTCTTCCCCTCGTTTTAAAGAGTAAAACAATAGCAAGCCAGACTAATTGATTCCAATTGACCTCGAAACTCAAATGTATCTAAAATTTGTTAACAATGAAGAGTAGGAGGATGATTCCTTGAAACATTTTACAAGATGAATTGTGAACACAAAACAAGTTCTTAAAATAATTTGAAAAACTATCATATATTTTGCTACTTCAATTTGATAATTTTAAGGATCCGAGTTGGTCACTTCTTAAAAGATAATAAAAACAAAATCAATTTCGCATAGCTACAATAAAATCTATACTTCCATTTTCATCGCTAAAAACCATCATTAGCCCTAAACCCATGTTTACTAAACTTTTGCTTTTGCTCCCAAATTTTTATTTTGAAATGATGAATGTTTATCAAATACAAGCAGATAAATAACATGATTAGCATCACTTCTCTTGATCTAATAAATTGGACCGGGACAGAAGCTTGCCATGGTCCATGCACATTGGTGACAATAACATTCCCATTGCAATGATCAAGTTACAATAGCTTTGAACTACAAATGAAGTTCTCAAAAAGGCAATAGAGCTCTCTCCTTCAAATTATGCCTTGGCCCTTGATATTGAAGGCATTTTGGCCTTTGGATATGCTAGTAAGCAAATAAAGAAAATCTCTATTGAAGAGCTAATCTTCATGTACAGATGCCATGTCATTCCAATGCACCAACATGCTTAAGCTTTTTACAATTTTTTTGGTCAGAATACAAGCAGCATTACCACATGGGGCAGCTAGTCAACACATGGAAAAGAGATGGGCAACTAACAAACTGAACTGCATTATGGCTGAAAAAAACTAACATCAATTTTTAAAGCTATAAGTTGTAGGTTCTAAAATAACTATAAACATAGAAACACAAATATCAATCGTGCAATTCATTATTTATTTATTTTTTAAAAAAAACATGACACTCTTGTGAGGAAATAAAAAAAATATCAATAAATGTCATGAACTCAAAAGGGTACAATGAGAAGATATGCAAAAATACTGGAATGTCATATGGGAAGACTTAACGAACTTCATATAGTTTACGCCTTAAAGAGGATGCGCAGCAGATGCTCAGGATTTTATTCTACCACTTCCGTTTTTTTTCATGAGACAATATGTCATACACAAAATAATCTTTAGTTCAAGTGATCCATCTTCACATCGGTAACGTCCAGTTGCAAAATTTCAGCTCTGCACCCCAAAATTGAGCCTATGCTGGAGAAATATAAATAATGATTATATTGTAGCATACTTTTAAAGTAACTTCTAAAATGAAGCATCATAGACAAGAGAATCATATAGAAAGTATGGTCATAGAAAAACAGAAACAAACAACTATGACACTTCATAAAATAGCATAATCGTCCCAATCGTGTTACCTGGGATGTGTGCGACCCAGATCCCCATGCACAAACTCCTTGATATAGGTTCCAGCCTAATAGTGAAAAATCTTAAGCAAAAAGTCGGGAAAATGAATATGGGGACAGATAAATCATTCACAAAAGAATATTATAGTATCGAGGAATAGAGCTTAACAATCAGAAAGAAGAAAATTTAACAGGAAGAATAGCAGTACAACGTGATAAACTACTAAAATAGCTAGTCAATATAGTACACTTCTCCTGACGATAATCAATCTAAAAAAGGGAAGTTGAAGAATATATATCACAAACAGCATCAACCTAAGAAGCAATTTCGTAACTAGCAAAGGTCATGCACAGCTTGACACCAGCAGAATTTCTATCTGCATGAAATATATATACATACATACACAAATAGATAGAGTGAGATCCCTATACATATATATATATATACATATACATATATATATATATATATATGTCTGCATGTATATATACATACATACGCAAATGATAGAGTGTGATCCCTTTTTAGATGTGAACTTTGTAAACCTGTATCATATCCATTAATTTTTCATTAAAACAGTTTAAATTAAGAAGTTATGGTGGTAGTTATGGGTAGTTCCAGAAATAACTACCCAATGTGAGCCATTAGATGAAAAATCGATGGTCCTAATTGAAGTTCACAAAATTCACATTTAAAAAAAGGTTCACACTATATCATTTTCTTCTCTGTGTGTGTGTGTGTGTATTAATGCTCAATCTCAATTCAAGGTGAAACAACAATGAAACAAGGAAGATTCACCTTTATGCATCCAAATCCAAGGGATGAGAACAAGATGTACCAAAGAAATATGGGAGATTTCAGACTACTATAAAAGAACAAGAGAAGAGAAACAACCAGTACTGCATGAACTTCATCCACTAACATGATAATTACACAAATAGAAGAAGCCCTTTTTTTAACTTTATTAAACAACAAACGGACTTGCTTGTTTCTACAGAGTTGTCAGTTGCATTAGAAATTATCAAATATTCTGTCAAATGAAGCTCCAGCAGGTCGCCATACATTCCCTCATCGGTACAATCTTCTTCACTAAGTAGAATACTGTCAATTGGTTACCAGATGATTTTTATTAGATGAGTTGGATTACTACAGCCAAGTTCTGATTACATATGAGGAAATATAATAAATAGGGTTCGCAATGATGCAATTAATAATACAACATGAAGTTTTGTATTTCTTAGATACTACTTATCTTTATCAGTGTGTCAGGGTGTCAGTGTGTCCTAATGAAGTAATAATATATAGTGAGGTGGTCTCTCTCCCTCCCTGATACTGTGGGAAACCATTGATGTTTGTTGCCAAATTGCCGATAAGATAATTATGTGATAACGTCTTAGAACAATGACAGCTTCTTTGTAAGTTTGCATGAAGTAGTCCTCTGAGTAGGCAAATCATTGGGACATCCAAAAGACTACAATCCTCGGTTCCAAAGGAGTCTGATTACAGTTGGTCAAATATAAACAAAAGAAGGATTAATTGATCACCAACATATTCAAACTCACCACTCACTTTACAATTTCATTGCTTGTATCATTTCTCTATCATTTTTCCTTCATCTTATTTAAATTCATAAATCAGGGCCAAAATTACTGTAGTACAAATAAAACAGACAAAACATGGAAAGAATAAATACATCGTAAAAAGCATACTCTTATATACTAGCAAAAAAAATGATTTAACAGTAAATAATAATGAACTAAAACAAAAGTACCTGAGTACAAAGGTGCAAGAGAAAGTATTGACAGCTTCCAGCAATTTTTTGAATCTTCATCCTAGAATCAAGGTTTAGCATTTCAGGAATTCAAACAACTTAAGGCTAATTGTCACCTACAGGAAGGGACAACTAACCAATGTATTATTCGTTTTCGTTCCAGTGGACTTCTTCGATGAAGAACTCTAATCGGAGTGTTTTGTAAGATTTCCTGAGAAACAAATTTGTTATAATAATATAATACTAATATATATTATAGATGGTAAACGATTGTGCTTTGGAAAGTTAGAGCAGATCAATACAGACCCATTTTAAGTGTCCAATCACCAAGGCTAAATATCACAACTCACACCTCAACCACCCACTATAGTATCATGGATTTTGCATTCAACTTAAACGTAGCTATAAACAAAAGCTAACCCACACAACTTACGCCCAGATCAAACCCAGTACCCTTCCTAATGAAAACCTATAAGAAGGAATAGCAAGGCAAAGATTCAACTTTGTCCTTGTCCTTGTCTTTAATGAACTCAAGGAATACCTAATGCAAACTATTTGGTACAGAATTGGAGAAATACCTTTGCAATTCTATAGTGCTATTGTCATCAACCACTACTAAGCAGGTAATAGACATCGAAGCACTTGAATAATGGACATCTCTAGGTAAAGAGTTATAAACAATAGTAGCATCGGCTTTTTCTGACAGTAAACCACTACAAAACATGCTACTATTTTGGTTTTTGTCCAAACAGACAGATGAGATTTCCGAAGCTGTTTCCCAGTTATACAGCAACTGACTTCCAGACACTTAAAGTAAACATCTTGACGTCAGAAATATTAAAAAAAAAAAAAAACTAGTTGGCTCTCCTTTCCCTTTGTAAAAATATATTTCATATCCCAACAAACCATATCCTTGACAGCAGATACTAGTTGCAAATCGTCATCTTTCAAAGAACGAGAAATCCACACAAGGGCAGCATATTGTTTCTGCAGTAAAACAAGATTTTCAGTTCTGAATCATCTCCTCTAAATATACTAGATTACTCAACGTATCTGATATGATATATACCTGCTTCTCTGCCTCCCCTTCACGCATTAACGTCCAAACATCAGTGTCCACCAGCTTAAGGTTTGTTACCTTCACCTACACATGAAAGTAAAGATTTTTAAAAGGTAGTTGTACAAATTTTGTAAATAACAAGTGAAAACAGACACTCTTCCAATACTATGCTTTTTGATATTTCTGCAAAAAGCATTTATTTATACAATGTATTGAAAGAGCTTGAATCTCAAATGGCCAAAGAGTATGCAGTTTATCACATCACATGCAAAGAAAATAATTTAAAAAAAAGGAATTTATTATGCAAATGTAGTAGCATCTTATGTTAAAACTAGGAATACAGCAATTCTAGTCACTTGCTTCTGACCTTTAAGTCTGTCGTACATAAGAACATTAAAACAAATAGCCTTTGTTCAAGTACAGTAAACTAGTTTCTTTAAATGTGTCGCTTTGAAATTTCTTTAGTTTGCACGCGCAACACAGAATGAACGATCATATAAATACTTCAAAATATGTGCCAAAAACTTACAGCACCACCTTGGCACTGGCCTATACTGGTCGTTATTTCCTCAATGTCCACAAAATTAGGAATACAACGTGGATTCATAACTTCAACCAGAAAAGGTCGACCAGTACCCAACATACGAACCTAGAAGAAAGAAAACAACTTTTATTGAAGTAGCATCCCATGCAAAAAAGACAAGCAAGACAGAAAAATGTCCAGAAAATGTAGTAAATTAACTATTTCTAAAAATACTTACATCTATATCCTCTCTGCCAGCAGCATGAAATTTGTAACTATCGCCCCTGCACTTTGGAAGAATTTTGTCACCAACTATTTCCTACACAAAATTTCCCAAATAAGACAAATTTATGAGCTAATATAAATGAGTTCAGATAAATAATCAAGGATGCAAAAACAACAGCCAGAAGGGAAAAAAAGATAAATGACCTCAACAGATGTCTCTCCCATCCTTTCATCATCTATAATCCATCGTGTTTGGCTCACATTTCTTGAGAACTGCCATCAAATGTAAAGTAAAATAAGCATTAAAAATTAAATGTAAAATCAAATTAAATGTATTTTATTATAGCATCCTATATTTAAGATTGACAACCAAAGTATATTCAGATCATAGCCTTGTCAGTTGTCGCCATCATCATAAGCCACTGCCACTTTCTTTTATCAAAGATCATGTCAATATTTTAAAGTATAGTTAATATCTATATGATTGGGATCACACACAAGTGCATGTCATAAAGGATGTCCACAGATAAGGATAAGAAGGAGAAGGCACACAATCACGATCAAACTAACTGAAGATAAGATACACAAAAACAGTCGATTTTCATGTTTACTATGTCGGTTTATGCATGTAGACACTCCCTTGCCATTGATAAGGATAAGGAATGCATTTTTATGATGGCCTATATTGAGAGATATTCTTGACCTGACCAGGTTTTACGGGATTGGTTACAGTTTGAAATGTTTGTGTAAACAGTTAGGTTGTTAAAGATAATATAAGGTTTTGTCATGTATTTCAATTTTAAAATCATAAGCTGTATATAACAACACCCAAGGTAATTGTAGAGGGTGGGCTAGAAGGGCGAAATCAAATCTATAAAGAAAGTGTAATGAAACAACTTATCTTACCATGAATCAAGCAGTTTCACTATCATTATTCATGTGACATTAAAGGCTACGCTTGGGCTGTTTCTACCTTCTACAATCATAAGATGTTTATAGATTAACAATAGTTACAAACTCAAATCATAACCTGAAATGTGGTCCTTGGAGTTAATACCAAGTCTTTAAGTGACATAGATAAACATAAATCAGCTATAGTATAATGCACTACTGTCCTTCATAATTTGTCATACTGTTTCTACTTGCAAACAAAAATAGTCCACTCAGGTACTGATAGGTCCTCAGTCTAATATCACATGTACGGCTGAAAATCATCAACCCTAGGCCAATATTATTCCAATCTAAACCTACAGAAAATTTAGTAAGAATATGACTTGATAGCAAAATAGATACTCCTGATACCTCTGTGGTCAATATGTCCCAATTAACTAAACAGAATCCAACATTTTTTACAGATCTAACTCCAAACCACAATTATAACAAGAGTTGCCGAAACAATAGTCAAATTTCAGCCTGTTTCTGTACGACATATATGCAGACCCCAGGTTATAACATACATTTCTAAAACAACTACGACATTTGAATAATCGACATACTAGACAGAATGGACACAAGTACGTAAACTACTCATAAATAAAAATAGTTACGAAGGATCTAGTAAGTTTCTAGCATACCCCTAACTGATGACAGTAAGGGGTATAAAACATGATATGCTGCTATATGCTACTTGACTAAATCACATAGGTTGTTGACAACAATACATGTATACTTCTGTCAACACACAATTTGTTAGTTATTATGCATGCTCCCAATGTGGAATGCGACATCAAGTGTCATGGGGGTTCCATTAGGGTTTTTATACTGAAAATCTTATCCCTATTGCAATCTACCAATAATTCATAATAAATATCAAAGATTTGACTTCCTTCCACGAAAAAAATCATCACTGTATGTAAAGTGATCGTTTGTAAACTGAAGTTAAATCACATGATAGATAGAAGGTACAAGGGACCACACCAAGATCCTTTTGAAAATGAAATAACAAAATTGTTCATGTGGGACCTGAAGTTAAATCACATAATACATTATGTGTTGAAAGAAATATAACTGTATATCACGAACAGCTTAGGTGATTTGTCAAGTAGCAGGGAGTAGTGCATCCGCGTTCATATCACTTATGTCCATCAGGTACTACTATACTCCTTGAGAATTTACAGCGTCCTTGCAGAACTCAAGCTATAAATAATTACAAGTTTGTATATATGTTATCTGCTATGTTGACTATACAAATGTCACAGTTGTTCCTTAGGCATATGTAACGGCTTCAGGACCACATTTATACTTATACCCTCTTAGACTCGGATTGAGTGAAAGTTCAGTCACTGTTTTGATAGGCAAATAGGCTACAACACTATAAAGAAGACTAGAGAGGCATCAAGAGGCTCAATTATGTTAGCAAGTTTTCTTTTTATTAATTTTTCTACAAGTAAAGGTTGGAACAAGTGTGACATGTGGTTGATGAGTTTCAGCCAGTTTAATTCATTCAAATCTATGTGTGCATTATATTAAACTCGAACAAGTGTCAATATTTCTGATTGAAATAATTATTTCATTGTAGGTTAGCGACAATATGGGAACTAACAAAGAAAAAGTACATAGTTGATTTAATGTTTATTTTTCATTAAAAGGCTATAGCTCTAAGGACCTCTGGCTTCAGGTTATGATACTTTCTTCATTCAGATGGGATTTTGGTTATATAACTATTTTTTTACTTATTTACGTCTGATGATCGTGGAAATAACATGATCGTAGCTTTTACCATGTAACTCATAATATTATTACTTGTCAAAACACATAAAATCCAAATAATAATGATAGTGTGACATCTTCATTTACGGTAAAATAACTAACGCAGTTCTAGGAAGACATTGAAAGTTCAGATTTTGGGTATTTATATTGCACGCACTCAATAGGATGAAGTTAAGGGAAAATATTCGTAACCCTGTCATTCTGTTGGATTCAAGAGGGCGAGAATAGGAGAAGATAGTATCTAATCACTTCTTTAATCCTTGATTACAGTAAATTGTAGCAGTCGTCTTCTATATCAATCGAAATAACTACAATCCCACAAAAATTCATGCAAATCAATTTTCCTCTTCTTTTTGTTCCGTCGCTATAACCACAACCATATTTACTATTGTACAATTTTTCATAACATTAAACAAATTTTTTTTTTAAAAAAAATCAAATTTATCTGACAACTAGCAGAAGGAGGAAGCGAAGGCATTCTAGGGAGAGAAACAAGTCAGAGTTTATACCTTTAAGTATCTTCCACTGATGTAGATAGGCGTCCTATGGCCGTTAATGGCCATCTTACACGATTCACTGACCTGTTCCACGATGAAAGCAATGAAAAACAACAATGAGAAAAATACAAATCAACTAATAAACAAGTAGAAGGAACGCCTCGTTTAGCAATCAGGCGAAATTCTAGGGGGGAGGGAGAAGTGTTAGATTTTCAACTGGTACTTCTTTAATTAGTCCAGGGCTGGCACCAACCATAGTTTGCAACGCAGCGCCCTCGCTGTCACTCGCTTGGGGAGGCAACAGGGTGAGAGGAAGCAGGAGATCGACTACTAACTGGTTTGGTTTGGTGGTGTAGAGAAGACGAGATCAAATGAAAGAGGGAGAGATGTTAATTGGTGGAGGAGGCAGTGGCGGCGGCCATGGCAGCCCCTATTTTGTGTATATAGTTTACCCTTATATCGTAAATATAGATTATATTCCCCTAAATAGTGAATTCTAGATCAAAACACACTTTTTTTGTACATTTCTCTTCAATTTATATTAGGTACATGGTTTTTTTTAATAAATAAACACTAAGCAAAAATCTATATAATGGTCACTATTAATCTTATTCGTTCATAATAAAAAAATTTAAAAAACTCTAAATACGTACCTGTCAATTTAATATTGTATTTCCTAAATATTATTTGAGAAATCTTCAACCATAATTCTATCCACATTAGAACTCTTTATTTTATTAAAATATCTCATTAATTTTAATAGAATGATAAAAATAAATTCATTCAATATAAAAATAAATAAAATAATTAATTTTTCATCACTATTTTATATAAACTATGTTGAATATTAGTAGTTACTTATTTTATATTTTTAGTCATCTTATTAATATTGTTAAATTATTTATCAATAAATCTATTATTAGTCTAATATGTACATACATGTATATTTTAGATAAAAAATTAAATATTATGTATTAAATATTTTATAACACATATTTTATCTTATTAGTTAATAAAAAACCTAAATCGGTTTGAAATATTTATTATCGATTTTGATAATATTTTTTATTTTAGTATATTTATGTATTTGATCGTCTTTATATTGCATAATTTATTTATACGCATTATTCTTGTTATGATTATTTAAAATAATATTAATTGTATTTCATGATTATTTATAACAGTTGTAATAAATATTAACAACATCAATTCTAAAATTGTCATGTAAATTATTTATTAAACACATACATTATTAAGTACAAAATACAAACTCTCCGAGAAATATATAAAAGAACTTTCAGATTATAACATCAAGCTAAAACTTATAAAATAACAAAGTTTTATAAGACACTAATATTTTAACTAATTGGTTTGAATAGAATAATTATTCATAATGAAGTATATAGTTATAAATATTTTAGTATTTACTTTTATAATAAATTTTCACCAAATACATTACTCGGATAAAGATAAAAACCTGAATTGCCCCGTCGTTTTCGCCAAATCTCCAAACCTCCACCACTCAACCCAAAATAAAATTTCACTATCCTAAATTTAGCTGCCCTATTGAACCCCTTATCCCTCCACTTTTACTCCTTGCGAAGATGGAAACCGAAGCTGCATTCTCTCTTCCTAACTCCAGACATCACTTTTTTGCGCTACAATTTCTTCCGCACCTTTACCTTATGCGTTTCTAATTGGCGATTTAATGTCCATTGACAACACATATTAAATAGATATATCTTAATTATTATTTTTTTACAAACAAAACAACTTTTATATATATATATTTTTGTTTTCTATAGCCTAAACAATTACATTAACAATTCAATCTTTATATTTAACGAATAGTGTATCAACGTTTGTATCTATCACAAACTATAAAAGAGGGAAAGTTAGTGAAAACTCAGTGCCTGTCATTAAAAATAAAAGATTTAACCAATTAAAAGATAAATAAATAATTAATTAATAAATCTAATTATTATAGTCTATTTTCTTATTAATTTAAATTTTATCTTACTCACACTCAATTACAAACTATATATAAATATTAAATTATTATATAGTTTATATCATTATTTAATGAGAGTTTATTAAAAAATTAAAATTTATTTGTAATATATAAGTAGTACATAACGCAAGAACTTACCTAGTTAAATTAATGCCCCTAAACAAATCATAGCCACCAAAAGGAAAATGACTAACGGTTTTTTTTAATTTTCCAATCCCTTTTTCAATAGCCCAAACCATTCACTACTGCAACTTCATGATTCCACATTAGTAGTCATAAAAAAAAGTGTCCGCTTACTTTGTTTTGTTTACGTAATGGGAAAATTTTAGAACGAACAATTATTTTCTTTAAATAAATTTCAAAATTTGTTCTTTATATTGATGTTGAGTGCATCTAATGATGTATAGTATATATTAGTGACGTAAACAGGTCGGAACGGTCCCAAACCGAACCAATAAGAAATAGCCGACTTGAATCAAACTGAATCCAAAATATAATTTCTTCGATTTAGATCCAAACTTGACTTGAACCCAAATTAACAAACTTGGATCCAAAGTAATAATAAATATATTATATAAATTTATAAGAAAATACAAAAAATAATATATTATATTTTTATTATTCTTATTTATAATAAAATATTATATATTTTAAAGATATATTATATATATACAATATTAAATAAAGAAAAACTAAAATTTAAAGCAAAAATTAAATATTTATTTGTTTAGGTCCTGATAGGGTTAAGTCGTTTGATACTCAATAATGGACATGATATGAAATGGGTACTAATAAATCCCGAACTTGTCAAATCAGATTCGATGTAGTTAAACCCAAAACCGATATTTTCAAGTCAGTTAGGTTGAGTACCTTGTTTACTCGGAGCTATTGGCAACACTAGAATATATAAGAATCATTTTCCAAATTCTTTAAATTATCAAGTGTGATCATTTCTTCATCGACCATAAATATATTAGATCAGTTGTAGTTGAAGTTAATGACTTGTAGGCCTATAACACCTATTATAAGTTATTTTTGAGCCCTTTTGGATCCAATAAAACCAACGAGCATCCATAAGAAAATAATTCATAGAGAAATTCAACAAGGAAATACACGTTTGCTTTTGCTTAAGAATTGCATCTTTCTCGTTAGAGTTCATTAGTTAGTTAGTAACAAGAAAGAGAGGTTTGGGTGGGCAAGTGAGTTCTAGGTTTTCTCAATTGGGAGGGGTGATGACAGAGGATTTATTTAGGAAAATAGATGGGTTCAGCTTTTAAGTCGACTCAAGAATTTGATTAGAAAAAGTTGGATTAATTTGCCTGCTTTTAAGTCAGACACGTAGGGATGAAAATGGTTATCGGATTTATCGATTTACCAACCATTCTGAATTAAATAGAACAAAAATGATGAAGAAATTATTCACCATAAAAGAAAAATAGTTAAAATTTTCATTAATTTAACCGAAGTGATGTTAAATATAAATGATATGTTTTTGCATGAATTTGCATGCCTTCGCTCAATGAAAGGTTGAGACACTTGTGTGCGGGGGGTGAGTCGAGATAGGGTTTATAACACCTCTAATCTAGTTCACCTGGGAACCAGATAAGAACTGTTAATATTGAGTCGAGTCATATCTAAATTGACTAATTTGAAAGACTTGAACGAAAAACGAATGGAAACAACCCTCTTGGCATCTCGAGAAAGGAAGATGCCATTAAATGCACAACCAGCTCTCAATAGGAAAAGGATGGATGCGTGCGATAACCTAATAAGGAGCTATGTGCAATGAAATAACATGTGAACACTCAACACGCAACAAGAGCCCAAATATAAGTAGGTAAAATAATGGTGAATACATTGAAATAACTGTTGAAACTAAAATGTGAGTGTCTCATCTAGAGACTTAATAACCTGTCTGATCTACTCCTACAATAACTAGTTAGAGCATGCATCATAATGCATCAAGTAAATATATATAAACACGCATCAAAAGTAGACAAAAACACGATAGAAAAAAAATGGCGTGCTAAGGACAAGTGTGTGTAGTAACTATATATCATTCCACCAAAGCCGACCTAACACACAGGAATATAAGACCTACATATATAATATGAAAAACGTTGGCAACGAGTGTCACTAGCCCAAAACAATATCTAATAAAATTGGCAAGTGGAATCTGACTTCCCCAAGGAAGGAAAACTAATATATATACCTTTATGGAAACACTCAAAAGCTCTATTAAGGAGCCATCAAGCTATAAACAAAATAACATCCTGAGCTGAACTAGTGTTGTGCTACTCTTGATGAATGCTTCTCTTGACAATATCATATAAGTGCCCCACTCCCAGAAAAATCACTTATCTTAAGCTCTCTCCAAACCTCTATGTAATACTTGGTCAAGCATACAAAGGCGGAATACTTTTAGACATTCGTCTTCAATACTCTCTTATACCAAAAGTTTAGACATGTGCTGTATAAAATAGTACCCATCTACTTCATACCTCTTTGGGTGTGAGGAAGCTCAAGACATACAGATGTCAAGATCCCTCGGAAATGGAACAACTCTCTCACTAATTCAGAGCCCGCTGGGACTTGCAAATGCGTACACTTACGTTATATGCAAGGTCAAGTCAACCAGCATGTGGTTCACTAAAAAACCTAATGAAAAATACATATAGGGTTAAGAAGAGAATTATATAACTAGGTCCAAAGACATGAGGTGGAACTAAGTTCGAAAATAATATGAGGGATTTTATCCTTGAGGGTTATTAATCATGGAAGTAAAACACATCTAAATAGCCTGTGTTAAGTGGTGTCCGATAAAATAGTCACTTAACACGTCCTATTATATGAAAATTAAACCATAATATAGTGATAACGTTGAGAAAAGTCTTAATAAACCCGACGTCTAAGCTCTAAGCATGTGGGCATTTCTACAGTGAGCTTGGACCTACCGCTTAACAAAAAACTAACAACTCTATATGATGTATGGTTGTGGTTTGTGTTCACATCAACAACAATGAACAACCAAGAAACAATACAAGACAAATAATAAATAAATGCAAGACATGCAAATTGAGGCATGTGTAAATAATGAATAAATAAATAAATAAGATAAGTCAAACAAATAAAATAACAATAAACAAAAATAATAGGTACATGCTTAAGCATCAAAACAATAATAAATAACCAATTAAATGCTAATAAAAATAAATCGATAGATAAATAAATAATGAATAATAATCAAATAAAAAAATACTAACTAATTAATTACATAAACTCATGAATATATAGATGAATAAAAAAATGTAAACTAATTAATACACTATTTTAGAATAACAATAATAATATAAATATCACTAATTAAATATGCGACTAAATGATATTAATTAGTACATACAAATAAACAAACAAACAAATAAATAAAAATAAATAAATAGATAATTGTAATTAATTATGAATAATAACATTATAATTATAAAATACATGAAAACATATCTAAACAAGAATACATGATTACATGTGTGCAAGGAAATAAATAAATAAAAATTGATAAACTAAGATTAATAATAATAAATAAATGTATCATTAGTGATGATTAATAATCATACACGATATATCACATACAACAAATATGTAAATAATAAGAAATAAGTAATAATGAATAAATAAACAAAAAAATAAATAAAAATACTCGTTACATCAAAACTAAAGTAGAGAGCCTCAAATTACAAGATACCGTTGAAAATTAGATAAAAACGGCTAAACACGGGTTGAAAATGGGATGCCGAGTCAACTAGGTGAGTATGACCGAGTCGGGTCACATTGACTTGGTCAGAGTCAAGCTGTTGAGGCTGGATACAGGCACAAATAGGCAAACACGTGGAGTTGATAAAGGCGGATGCAGCTTGATTGGTGGACAGGAGCAAAGCTGAAAGCGGACAAATAGGCAGTGCCCTTCACCAGAAAACGATAACGATGACAAGGCCATGGTCGCTGTCACAATGGGTCGATAGGGGAGGATGAGGGGAAGGTGATGGTGGTGGTGGTTGACAGGATTTGACTGCTAGCTGGCCAAAAATCTGCTGGGAACTGGATCATTGGCCGCAGGGAAGGAGAGGATCACTGGCGACAATCATGGCCATGCCAGAGGTTGTGGCCAGGCTCAAACGATCGTCCTTAACGAGGGAAAGCTGTTTGGACAGTCAAACTCACCAGAGGAGGCTTGCTGGCACAGGAAAAATGCTCGAAAGCAGTGGCAGAAGAAATCCGGTGAACAAAAGGCAGTTCTAGCAGCCAATGCAATAACGCCAGTGGTAGTGTTGGATTTGGACCGATGTCCAACCACAAGGTAGTCATGGAGGGGCCGGTCCGGTGGCTAGAGGTTGGGCGAAATTTACCGAGTGACGCTAGGGTAAAAACCTTCAAAAGTGTGGGAGAAAATCTGAGAAAATGGGAGGGCAATAATGCTGGGCTAACGTGGCCAAATTAGATCTTGCTACATGGCATTATCTGCAATCCGCAGGCCTAGTGGGGTCCACTAGGGTATATACAATATATATATAGTCAGAAAGCAGAGATTGACACCGATAAAAGTTGAACTTACTCGAATCCTAAGTGAGGCTCTACGAAAGGGAATCAAGGCAAGGAAGCTAAATAAGTCTCAAAACCCTAACTTCAACTAGGGATGATCTTAGACTCAAATCAAAACTAGGCTCACAAGGATAATACAGTAGTCTAAAATCCCTAAAATTTATATAAAAAAATACCAAAAAACTGATCATAACGGATACTAAACACTTCAACGACCTAAATCTAGCCTTAAAATCTTGAGATAACACAATGAAGAACTTGTATACCTAGAGTAATGCTGATCTCATGCTCTACTGAAGCTATCATTTGTATATCGAGGATATCCCACATCCATAACATACTCATACAACCATCTGAGCCCATACTCTTGGTCTAAAAGCTGAACAGATATGAACTGACTCAAGATTGGCCCAAACTGAATAAGGAAACAAGTAGGTAAAACCTTAACCCAAAGCTAGGGTTTTAATTGAGAGTCAAAAATTAACAAAGAATAAAAATAAGAGAGAAGATTTTTTACGTGGTTCCACATGATTTAATGCCAATCCAGGTGAGTCGCAACTCATAAAATACTATTTGATGATTTTTTATAATTTACAGCTTACAATCAAAGTGGATTTTCACCACTTTTGAATGCTTCAAACCGGTCTTCGTGATGCTTTGATGGACCTCACCAACCCATGTGGGGTATCAAATTTCATACCAAACGGAGCACGGGAAGACAATTGAATAACACCCAGAAGTAGGGCTGCTAATTGAGCAAGCCAACTCGTGAACATTTTGCATTTGGCTCGGCTCGGCTCTACTCGACTCGAAACTCGACATTTAAATGCTTAAACTCAAACTCGAATAGTACGAGCCGAGTTAGAGCAAAGTAGTACTCGATTCAACTCGACTTAGTTATAACTCGAACTCGACTCAAAATTGACTCGTGGCTCGACTCGAACTAGTGGCTTGACTCGAACTCGTGGTTCAACTCAAACTCGACTCGATAATATAATATAATATAATAATATACATTATATCACTTGCCTACTCAAAATATATTTTAAATCATAGATACATGTTATTATTGACTACATACTAGATCAATTACCTATAATTATTAATTATCTACTTCCACCATTATCTATATTCTCGCAAATAGGGCAATGATATAATAAAGAAAAACATTTAAGAAAATCAAAAAATCATTGAAGGTCATCCAGGCATGAAGTATAGCTAAATTTATATCTTTGAAACCAGATTTGACTTCAAATTGAGTTATCTATTTTCGCAGCAATAGTACAAGTTGCATTACCAACTACATACTATTGTTTTAAATATATAGCAAAAGAAAAGAGATAAATCGATGCCAATTTATGAACAATTATTTACTCAATTCCAAATATAACAAGGGTGATATAATTTTGTATTAACAGATACTTCTTCGGATTCTTCCTACCATCGAATTTCCAATCGTCTCTTTCCTCCATGGCTTCCAAAATGTGCTTCATTCCTTATTGGCTTATCTAATTAAAAGTTATCTTTAAAAAAACATCATATAATTTTATGGAAAAAATATTAATAGAGGACGCACACTTATATTAAAATTTTCTTCCATGTTTGCTGAAAACATGATATGAAAATTACATATATATAACAAAAGGAAAGCACTACATCAAACCCAAAAAAAATAAATACCCAAAAAATATACACAAAATAGACATCAAAACACAGAAAATTGTTTTTTTTAAAAAAAAATCAAGAAATTTAAATTGGCTTACTTCAATTTAATTGTGTACCATTTTATTTAATTTTATTAGATTTCATTACGTTTTATTTAGTATTTTTTGGATTTATTTTATTATTATTGACTCGAGTTGGAAGTGAGTCAAATTTTATTTATAAAACTACCCTTGCATACATTTTCTCCCCAACTGGAAGCGCCTCTTCCACTTCCTCTCCTGGCCACCCTCTTCTTATAGCCACAAAAGTGTTGCCGCCACTGCTGTGGCCAATGAGAACCTTCCTTTCCTTTCCGACCACCATACCCAATCCATGGCTGTCCTCCTCTGCCCAACCGGTGTTGTCGAAGTGCAACTCTTCCTCTCCCAGCAGCTCACTTCTTCTTGCCACAGCCGCCGCTGCTGTGGACGACCAAAGCCTTCATCTCCGGCCACCTCCCCGATCCATTGCTGTCCTCTTGCACCCGAACCGTGGTCTGAATTCTTGGGCATTTCCCAAAGTGCTACTCTTCCTCTCCCTGCTACCCTCTTATTTTGGCCGCTGCTGCTGCCGCCGCCACCGATGCTATTGTGGCCGACCGGAGCCTTCCTCTCTAACCACCATCCCCGACCCATCGCTATCCTCCTCCACTCAGACCGCGGCCTGACTTCCATGGTGTTTCTTGAAGTGCAACTCTTGCTCTCCCAGCCACCCTCTTCTCCTGGCTGCCGCTGCCGCTGCCATCGTTGTAGCTGACCGGAACCTTCCTCTCCGACCACCATCCCCGACTCATCACTGTCTTCTTCAGCCCGGACTGCAGCCTAACTTCCCCAGCATTTCTTGAAGTGCAACTCTTCCTCTCTCGATTGCCGTCTTATTCTAGCCACTATGGACGACCGGAGCCTTCCTCTCTGACCACCGCCCCTGACCCATCTCCGTCCTCCTCCATCTAGACCATAACCTGACATCCCCATCGTTTCCTGAAGTGCAACTCTTCCTCTCCCGGCCGCTCTCTTCTTCTAGCCACAGCCGTTGCCATGGATGTCGTTGTGGCCGACCAGAGCCTTCCTCTCCGACCACCGTCCTCAACCTATCGCCATCCTCCTCCCCCCGGACTGCAGCCTGACTTCTTTGGAGTTTCCCGAAGTGCAACTTTTCCTCTCTTGGCCGCCCTCTTCTCTTGGCTGTCGTCGTCGCCATTGTGGTCGACTGGAGCCTTCCTCTCCGACCACCATCCCCGAGCCATCGCTGTCCTCCTCCACCCGGATGGTGGCCTAACTTCCCCGGCGTTTCCTGAAGTGCAACTCTTCCTCTCCTGGCTTCCCTCTTCTTCTAGCTGTCGCTGTCGTAGCCAGTGTAACCGACTGGAGCCTTCTTTCCAGACCACTGTCCCCAACCCATCGCTGCCTAGTTTTCTCATCTCCGCTGCCTGTTTTTCTCATCTCCATTACCTATGTCCTCATTGCCACCGGCTGGAGCCCTCCCTTTCGATGGCCTTCCCTCATTGTCAGTGTGATCCAGAGCAATCGACCCACACCCACTGGCCGAGCTCTTCACGGGTCCCTCCTTCTTATATCGAGCCGCCCCTAGGTATACCTAATAATTAAAAATTGAATACATGGTCTATGTTTGATTTACATGATGCAATTAAAAATTGTGTTGTGATTATTATTATGATGGATTAGTATATCTGTGTCTTAATTGATTATTATGATCATGATGAATATGATGATGATTGTCAGTAAATAAGTTATGAAAAAATGCAATATAAATGAGTGAGAGTGTCTAATATGTAATTGTTTGATTAACTTGTTTGCATGTTTTGAATGTGGACCAGTGCTAGCAAGTCACTTCTGACAATTAATTGGTTAATGATTGAAACTAGGTTTTTGAAATAAAGAGCATTTTTTTAGCTCAATCTATTAAGTTTGATTGCTTAAAAATGAACGTTTAGTATTTTAGATCTCTTTTCTTCATTACAACTTCTTTGATTTTTGTAATTACTAATTCAATTGGTAATGATAGGTGCATTTATTATTGGGTGCTAATTTAATAATTTTATACTATTTTTGGTTAAATATATTTTTTTGATAAAGATATATTTCTACTGTTAATAGTAGAAAGTTAGTTCTGTGAGGCATTTGAACATATTAGCTATTAAATGCATTGATAATTGGATATCAAATACATGGTGGTCATCATACCTCGTATGACATATGAATTTGCTTTGCATCACATATTCAAACACAATGTATGTTTAAAATTTTAATATCTACTTCTGTTAGTTGTTAACTTGTTATGGCTTTGGCAGTTATTAGAATAAACTTATTAACTTTATTCATTGCGGATGATACTAGAATACATTTATTCCTTTTACAAAATTTATTTATTTTTATTTAATCGAACAACTCATAATGGATGATATCCGTTAATTTTATTTCCAGGATGAAAGCTGGATAAGTATCAATGAAGGCTATAAAATATAGACTTTTGATAGTTTTTTTTTAGTTTTGGGTTTACATTTCTAATCATTTTAATTTTTTGTAAACATATATTATTGAATGGTATCCTAGGTATTTTGTAAAAGAAATGGAAACATAGTTGAAATTAGAAAAGACCTTTTATTATTGAGTTGGTTTATATAAATATGTTGATAGATTATTTTTGTTAATTTTAATCTCTATAACTGTATGTTTTCTCCTAAACGAACTATTTTCGACCTTATAATCGAATTGATTTTGAGTTCCCAAATGAGTTGATTTCGAGCTCTGAAATGACTTGGTTTTGAGCTCATCAAAATTAAAGAGTTTAAGTATATTTGAACTCGAGTTAAGCTTAAATAATATAAAAAACGTGTGAGTCGATTTCGAGCATATATATTGAAAACTCGTTCGATCTCAAGTTGAGTTCGAATGAAATTCGAATTCGAGCACAAAGTGAGCTCATTTCACTCACTCATGTAACAGCGTTAGGCATGTCCATGGTTAAATAGCAGCACAAATAGAACCCAAGCACCGAAATTTGTAACGTTTAACATGATAATTTTTCAACTTTGTTATGAATGACAGCTTTAACACTCTTCTAAAATCAATTAAGAGATTGAACATGTTCTGCTGTTTACATTGTTAGTTTTTCATATTGCAATAATGATAACTTTATGGCTTATTTTAAGATCGTCAAATCTTGTTTTATACATAAATATTTCAAAGAAGTATAAATGGTTATTGATCAAATTTTGTTTTAGTGAGGTGGAGATGGACGGCTGGAAATGTATGTCCTTTCCATCAGGGTGAGGGCCCAGCTATAAAAGCAATAGACATGAAAGTTGATTGGCGCCGGTTCAAAGAAAAAACGCGGGAGCCGTGTGGACCCCGTTTGCCATAAGCTTCACATGCGGTGTTCATAGATTACTTTTTAAAAATAAACCAAATTTTCATTTTAAAAACTAAAATATAAATAAATAAATTAATACAACCTGATGACCTTTATATTTTTAAAATTGATTAAATAAATTAAAGATCTTATACATATCTCTACTAATATATTGCATCTTCTATGAAATTAATAGAAACTAACTAAACTTTAAAGAATGTTTCATTTTACCCATCTTAAATAAATTCTATTCATGAATTTTTTTTTATGACTCTGATATAGTATCATCTATCTAATATGGTCTTTGGTTCGCTCTGCCCCCATTTAGTATAAATAGATGGGATTCAACTAAGTTAAATATCTTAAGTAAGTTTATATTAATATATTTGATCTTACCCTAATATATAAGATTCGTGACTCGAGTAAGAGTTTTACATTAACGAACTAATTGGGTTGAGTCGAGTCAATTTCATGGCCTGCATAGTATATCAAGGCCAGCCGTACATTATAAATGATGACGGTCAAATGCACCCGAGTATATGATGAGAACGTTAGAAAAATGATGAGAAATGAGTTATTAGAGTACATGACAGTATGCAATTATTTTTTTATATATTTGATCGTAGAATTACTTTTAAGTTGAATAATGCATTATGATGCGTTATATAACTGATGTTATTGGGTATACTAATTTTAATGGAATTTTTTCATATTTTTTGGATTTTATTAAGAGTTAGTTATTATTTTTCTCGTGTCAGAATTGAAGTCAAACCAACTTGTACTTACAAAATCACCACCTGAAACCCTCAACTCGACTCCTTTCCCTTCTCATCCTGTCACTGCCCCGACGTAGCCATGGACGCATCCTTCGACCTCCCCACCACCTCCGAGCTCCGCTGGAGCGATGCCGTGCCATCCCCCACCATCCACCTAATTGCCACCTGGTTGCCGCCCAACCTCCATGATGCAAGGGAAACCGCCGAAATGCACCACATCCTGATGCCGATTCCGCCACTGCTCCGCTTGTAATACCCGCTTTGGTTCACCCGCAAACCGACTCGAAAGTGTCACCGGCGACCGAACCTGTCACTAATCTACTAGATTCGGTTAAGCCGACCCGGGTCTACCCTCGGTGTCTTAAGACGGAGATGCAAACATGCAAGGCATGGATGACATGCTTGGGTTATAACGTGGTCCTACATGCATGCTATGATATGCAAACAAAAGCAAAACAAAAACAATAAACGAGAAATCCAAGGAAAAATATGTATTTAAAAAAAAAACAGACAAAATTTCCTTTAAAAGTGCAATAAGGGCCAACCTGTGCACAACAAGGATATAAATCTATATATATTCAAAACGATGTAAAACACGGCAATCCATCATCACATACTGGCCTCATCACTTTTACTTTCACCTGAGCCGAGTCTTAGGCTCCAAGGCTCCTTGATTATTCACATCTATCTATTCGTTTCACAAGCAATTTGTCAAAACATAATGCAATAAAATCTTCATTCAAACAACATTAACAGACAATCATTACACAATACACACGACAGGTATATGTGTGCGCGGTTCTGTGCTGCTCCTCTGCAATCCTTACAGCTCTTAATCATCGTGATCCTTACCTACATATAGTAGAAAAATATCAGCAACGGTTAGCACTAGTAAAAAAATAACTAATATTAAACTGGCACAGGAGAGCTAACCCTCATGTTGAAAGAAAAAAACATCACATGAGATCTCTGAGGGCATCTGTAGAAATCAACTTTCACATTTCATTTTCCATTTTACTGTCAATGGGAGGCTCTTCCTTACCACTCTAAAGTGGATGTCTCTAGGTTTACCTTTTTCATTTCACGTTCTCATTTCACTATCAAGGGACATCTTTCATACCACTCTAAAGTGGCTGTCTCTAGGTTTACCTTTCTCATTTCACTGTCAATGGAAGGTTCTTCCATACCACTCTAGAGTTGTTGTCTCTAGGTTTACCTTTCTTTCACCCCAACCCACATGGACAAAGAAAACAAATGAGAAAATTTACATATATATAGGTCTTGGTAGGGATTCATAAAATAGGCCCGAAGGCAACTTGTGGTGGATCTTATTTTCGAAAACATACTCGAGGGATCTCATTTTCAAGGGTTATTAATCCAGAAAAGCGATTGGCTAAATGGCCCGAGTTAAGTAGGATCCGATAAAACGCCACTTAACCCGTCTTGTAAATCGTAAATTAAATATGCAATAGAAGAGAGCGTAAAACAAAGACAAGTCCTAAACGGACCTGACAGAAGCTCCAAGCATGGTTGCGCACTTAGGTGGCAAGCTCCTACTCCGTACCTACAAATCAAAACTAAATACTAATGCCCGTTCACGATGCATTCACGCATCCTATACCATACACACATCAACCATGCATCAATCAACACACATCAACCATGCATCAATCAACATATCAATAATAATCAATATCGTTTTCCTACTCTAAGTTGCATTAGATTACAATACTTATTTAGTCGACATAATTAATCACTTAGCATCTATTTTAATATCACACAATCACACATGCATCCATATTTTTATTAACATAAAAACACATAGCACACAAATCATCCAATCATAGTATCCTAACAGGTTGAGCTAATAATCATTAATTCTACCTAATTAGATTAAAATAAATTATACCTCACGCATCGTCAACAATCGGCGACGGCTAGGGTTTCGTCGCACGTGTCAAAGCTCGAATTCGGCGCTCAGCAGCATCCGAAGTTCGATCAGGTTTGACTAGACGAACGTGGTGAAAAGGCAAATCTAGTTTTTCGGCTAGCTCAGTGGTTTTCCGGCGGGTCCCAGCAGTTTTCTGGCAACTCCAAGCGGTTTTTTGGTGACGGTTACAGCGGGGAAATCGGGGGTAAGGGTCGGCACATCTCGACGAACACTACCCAATGGTGGTGACAACACAGCCAACCACGACAGCGATGGCCGTCGGCGGTGGCACCGAATTTGGCCGGCGCAGTAGGTCGCTCCAATTGGACCCATGGCTGACCTCAGCGTCGGCGTTGGGTAGGGGGGAAACGTCGAGGAGGTCGAGAGGGTGGTTGTCGGTGTCATAGTGGCAGCGGCGTGACCTGGACAACGGCGAATCGACTCAGGGAACGTCGCGGTTCGTGGGGCGATTCTAGGGTCGTGGTGGCAAGTAGGTGGCCGGGGTTGGTTGGGGTGGCACGGCCACGGCACGACGCGACGGGGTGGCGTCGGTGATGGCGGTGGTGACAAGCGAACGGTGGCGGCGAGGGTTTGGGTGAGGATAAATGTCGGGGAAGGAGGTGATATACCTCAGTGGTAATTTCGTAAATAAGTATTGACTTGATTCCTACTCGAGTAAAAATAATAACTAGCTCGTAATAAATCCTAAAAAAATACAAAAAATAGGGAAAATCCCATAAAATAAAAACAAACATCACAACATCCAAATGACATGATCTATAACTAATAACCCACCCCAATTACCCAATAACGTGTCCTAATCCGTAATTGACCTAAAACTATTTCTACAATCAAATCAATAAAAAGAAAAATTACTGCATACTTTCATGTATTTTGATAACTCATCTTACATCATCTCTTTGACGTTATCATCATATATTCAGGTATACGTGACTCTCATCACTCATAACTTACGCCGGTTTCGACTCAGCGTCGGTCTATGAACTGACTTGACTCGAACCGACGGTTGAACTGACTTGTTCGCAATAATAAAACCTTGACTCGAGTCACGGGTTTTATACCGTTGCTGCCATGATTCCATCGCCTTCCCCTTTGACCCCAGATGTCGTTCCCCTTCCTTGTGCGCCACCACCAAAATCGGCCAAGGCCCGATTGGGCAAGCTGACTAACCTTGGCTGACTCACTATCGCCACTGACTAACATCGCCACTACTGTTGCCCTCACCACCACCGTGGAGCTCACCGAGATGATGCCGACCTATAGCCCCGATCACCTCACCATAAAAGTCACTGGAAAACCGTCGAAAGTTGCTGAAAAACCAGAGTTACTAAAATTTGCCAAAAATTGCCAGATTTTCTCCGAATTAGTCTAGGTGAACCTGATTAAACTTCACACTCCGTTGGCACCGAATTCGAGTCCTGAACCACACGACAAATCCTAATCATCACCGATCACCAACGACGCAAGGTATAATAACCTTCAACCTAATTAATTAAAATTGATAATTATTAGCACAACATGTTAGGATTTGATTGATTGACGTGATAAACTAATTTAATTGTAAATAAAATGAATTTATATGATTTGAATTGTATTGAAATAAATGCTAATAAACTAATTAAATAAATTAAGTATGAATTGTTAATTAATTGCAATGTAGCTTAGAAAATCATGATGTGGATTGATGTGAGTGCTTTGATTGAGTATACTAGTTAGGATGTGAGAATGCATCATAGCAGGCGTTAGCTTTTACTTTTGATGAATAGGAACAAAATAGAAGCTTGCTCCCTAGGCGTGTGGACACGATTGGAGCTTCTACTAGGTTCGTTTCAAACTTGCTTTTGGTTTGACTCTTTCACTTAATCGTAATTTGTTTTAACGGGTAAGCAGACTTGTCGAGTGGTGGATTTATCGTATTCCACTCTACACGGGCCATTTAGTCATATAAATTTTTGGATTAATAACCTTGAGGATGTGATCCCTTGAGTTTGTTTTTGAAAACTTAGATCCAAATCATGATGCCTCTAGGCCTACTATATTACAATCCTTACCCAAACCTATGAATATATAGTTTTCTCGATTTTCTAATGAGATGTGAGACAAGGGAAAGTCGACTCACGCACATGTACTATCAAAACAAGCTCTGGATTGCTGAGTAGGTTATTCTATTCTCGAAGGATCCTTACAACTCCAGCTTTGAGTTTATCAAACCCAAAGAAGTATGGAGGATTACAGGTACTAAAATGCAGTGCATGTCTAGACTTGTGGATTTAAAGGGTACTAAAGGCTCTTGCCTAAGAGTATTCGACCTCTATGCTCAGGGCCAGGAGTGATATGGAGGATATAAAGGGCTTTAAGATAATTGATTTTCTTTCACAAAGGATAGTTTGAAAATGTCGAGGCATGTGACGAGTTAGAATGGGACACTATTTAGACGAGACCGACGGCTCTTGATTAGTGCCATTATGAGAGTTTTTAATGAAGAAATATATGAATGATTTCATTTAACAGGAGAGTCAGCTCTCCTATACCAGTTTGATTATCAGTTATTTCTGGACAAATAATACTTGATACTGACATTTTTATAATATATATGTAGGTGATAATCAGAATGACTAAGTACTGTTGGGACCATAGAGGAGCATTATGGTAGATGAAAATTTTGGTGTGATGAATTGCTATGAATTATGGTAGATGAATGTTATACTGATTTGTTGTAGGAAATGTTGTGTGAATTTAATGAAATGGTTTGTGTGATAGCATTATGAATAGAATTGAATGGGATGAACTAATGGGGTTGAGGCCCGATGCATTAAGATAAAGGATTATGATGTGAATGCTCAGTGAAAGTACATTGTTGATAATGTTTTAAGTTTTCATTGTTATATATATATATATATATATATATATATATATATATATATATTGTTTGTTATTAATAGGGTGATCTCTATTGCACTTTTAGTTGAGACTCTATTTGTTTTATTTTAAAAATCATTATTTTTTTCTGAATTTTTAATGAGTTTGTGTTGTTTGGATTGTGGTTGGCATATCATAGCATTTATCTAGAATCATGTTAGAGCATAAGTATTTTATCAATGCATTGAATGATTGTATCACTATCTGGAGATACCTAAGGTAGATCCGAGTCAGCTTAATTGAATTAAGTAGATTAGCGAACAATTTGGTCGCCGGTAGCATTTTCGGTTCGGTTCGCAGGTGAACTGAATTGAGGTATTACATAATAAGTATTGGATATGTGACTAATTTAACTTTAAAGGATGTTACATTCTATCAAACTTAAAGAAATTTTGTCCACAAAATTATTATTTGTGACTTTTGACAAACTACCATTTATAATATGGTCCTAGTTTCACTCTGTTATCATATGTAAAGGTTGTCGAGTCCAATCAGTGTAAACTGATAGAGTAAATTATTTTTTCAAAAGTGATTAAATAAGTTGAAGATTATAAGTATATTATTACTAATATTTTAAATCTTACCTCGATAAGTATTGAATATAAGACTAATTTAATTTTTTCTAGGAGAGAATATTACATTTGTACCCATGACAACTGAGCCAAACCGAATTGGAATGAGCCAAACTTGAACTCAAAGTTGTACAAAGTTTGGTTCGACATATATAATACCAAGCCAAGCTGAGCGTGAACTAGCAAGCTAGCCTCAACTCAACTTGGTATAAAACTCGAGTTCAAGCCATGTACACAGAGCCAAAGTGGGCTCCTAGGTTTAGGGTCTGTTGGCCAGCCCATCTGATGCACTGGGCTAGATGGGCAATTGCCCAGCCCATCATGCCCACTTGGGCAGCGAGTCCAAGTGGGCTCTTGTGTCTTGGCCTTTGGGCCATAGTTACACGAATCGGCCGATTCCGAGTAGAATCAGCCGATTTAAATCGGATTGGCAATGTGCCGATCCGATTTTGGGGCCGAATCGGGCTCGAAATCGGGCGGTTTGCCCCGATTCCAACCGATTTAAATCGGAATCGGAATCGGGGGTAAATTGGGAAAATCAGTTTTTAAAAAAATGATTAAAATACCCTAGGTATGATATTAATTAAATTATTTAAGCATGGGTAAAATTAGAATTTACCCGAGTGGCGACGAGGGTGACGGTGAGGGCAGCTACGGTGGCGTCGATGGGGGCAACGGAGAGCGGCGGCGGTGGTGGCGACGGCGAGGCTGGGTTGGGGGCAGGGGGGAGCATCTGGAGGGGCAGGGCTGGGGGTGCAGGGGGGGCGGGGGGC